>CM060962.1:30638514-30718514 GCA_030765045.1 Tenodera sinensis | reverse complement strand
CTCAAAACATATATTTCCGGTGGAATATCGACATCGAATTTTTGGTTGGAAAACAATAGGTACTTCCTCTACTTACTATACGTAGTAGAGAAAGTAATACACTTTCATAAGAATTGATTGTATACCAGTGATAAACCATAGAAGGTAGAGACAGTCATGTGAATGTAACGCATCAAGAGTTTTTCTTTTTGTGCTGGAGAACCAGGAAAAGACCGAAGGAAGGTTCCAAGTTGTAAGTAGGCGCTATAGAGACAGAGAGAGACTGCACCAGCAGGTAGTTGCCTACAAAAGGAAAGAGAGTGACATGTGCGGAGCAGAAAGAGATAACTGAAGGATCTGAACCAAAGCATTGAGACTATTGCGATCACGAAGCATAGAGTTTAATTTCTCAATAACGTACTGCAAAATGAAGTACACGGTAAACAATGGTTAGGTTCCTTTTAACGTTGAATATTAATGGGCTACTAAAAATCATTCATGCCTTTAGTTTTTTTATAAAATCATTAATGTTACAAATAAATTTCGGCATCAAAGTGTGAGATTCCTCTGTGTTCTTGCGTCATATTTACCATAGCTTAGGTATCCTTTTAATGCCGTTTCGATACATTGTATGTGGGACTAAACACTTCTTGCTCAATTTGAACTCATTTGCAAATAGCTCGTGAATAGTGTAACTTGGATAAACTAATTATTCTTTGCTATGAATAATAGGATATAACGCGTATATGTTAATTATTTGCTATGGTTAGAGAAAGTCGTATGAGTGTTCACATAAGATGCTGTGGAAATAGTTTAATAACCCAAATAATACTCTTGGCCTATTTCTGCTTTTAAAGCTAGAACACGTAGATAAATACATTCTAGAATGTTATCATAACTGATAAAGTCACCTTTATTGACTCATGCATGTTTTAACAATAAGTATGAAGTTTTATATAATTTTGGGTTACTTAAATCCTTCATCTAGCACTGCTATGTTTGTAATAATCTTTGTATTTATTTATGTTCACAGGTAACGAAGCCCAAATTAAAAATGGAAAAAGTAGATCTCAGGAGGGTCATTCTATTTCAACAAAGGTAAAAATAAATTCCATATGAGTAGTAATAGGGATATTTTAAAACTGTCAGCAACTGTGCCATGAGCGAAAGCATTTTGCTTTCTTGTGCTGGAAGGTATAACATATCTGTCGGGTGAATTTTGTCGATGGCCATAGGCGCGAGTAGGTTTTTAAAAATTTTTTTGACACACGTCATTTAAGGATACGGCGAATATATTAGTATTTATATAATTTGATATACACTTGGCTTAATATTCTTCGTTATTTAATTTTTCGTCGCCAAATTTAACATCCAACTAGCACACGAATCTTTATATATTATACCTTTAAAACCTTATTTATATATACTTTGCTGAAGATGGTGGCATTGAAAGACAACAGGCTGAATCTTCTTCTCTACGGGAATGGCGAGGAGAACCATTTTAATTAAATAGTGGAAGGCCTGTGATAGCTATTTATGTATGAACTATAAAAATATGGCCTATAAGTCTTGTCCAAAATACAGGATCAGCCTGTAAAACTTTGGGTACAATAGTTTTGTGCTAAAAGCTCTAAATTATACGAATAAAATAAATAATCACGATATAAGTAATTTATACACACAGTGTAACTTAGTTAACACGAAACCGAAGGCACCGAAAAATCAATAGTTCGTGTTAAAAAAATCGTGTCACGTGAAAAACACAGATTTTAAAACGTATACATGCCTTTAAATTACTGTAGACTTATAATGAGGACCCGCATGTTTATGACCCAAAAGTGTTAGAAATATGTGAGCACTTATGACCGAACAAAATTAGAAAATATGACCTGAAATAATTTAATGTTGTTCAAATCAACATTATATTGAAAACCTACTTAATAATAAATAAATACATAATATTAATGTTATTTTGTTAATTAATGTTAATTTTGAATTTAATTGCTCAAACCAGAGCTCTGCAAAGGATGAAATAAAAGTCACATTTTGAAGGCCGACAGGAAAGAAGAATTTCAGTAGCAAATTACATACCCTTTAAAGTTTTTAAATAGGAAGGATTACATTTCTTGGAAAACCCTGACAACAGGCATACTAACCTGTCCGTGTTTTCTTTGAATCCCTCGCTTCCTATGCCTCTGTCTCTTCCAATACAATACAGCTTACCCTCCAAATTCGCGCAGAACACACATTTTCAAGAAGGAGAATTGCAAAAAAATTACAGATGAGAATTAGGAGATGTGCAAAATCGGTTTTTGGGACGACTGTAATCACATATGCGAAACTGGAATAGAAATACAAAAATAAGAAAATATGACTATAATATGAAAAATGGCAATAAAATGACAAAAACGTCAGAAAATCCAAAACATGACTTTATATGACCAATGGGAATTGCATAATTTTAATTACTATTGATAAAATCATGCTTTGCTTATATTTTCCATGAAAAAAAAAACAAAAAAAAAAACAAAAAAAAAAAACTATGACATGTCATAAACTTCTGGGTCCTGCTTATAACACTATAAAGTGACTGTAAAACTACAGATACTTACATATTACACTATTTCCTTGGAAAAAATTTGTACCGATGAAATTGAATGTCTGTTTTGGAAACAATACAGCCAACCAGCAAAACAACTGAAGTGTTCGATGCCTATATTTTTGGCAATCTTATTTGTTTTTGAGTGAATCACATGGCCACTTAAAGGTATGTTAGATTCACGCATATGGTTGAACCATTTTAGAATAACGCATCGATGTCTTCATACTTAGCACTATGAGATCGTTTAGATTTGTTTCCGGAACCTGATGCAGCAGCATTAATGATATTTTCTCGATACTTAATTAGCGTAGACAAAGTAGATTTGGAAATACCAAACTATTTTTCCTTTGCCGTTTTCCTTGTACCACTTCGTCTAGAATCTTAAGCTTTACTTATACCTATATTTATAGCTGTGTGTTTGCTCTTTGTTGTGTTTCGCGTGCTACTGTTTATTTCTAGTATTCTATCTTGATTTGACTAGGACTGAAAAAAAAAAAAAAAAAAAAAAAAAAAAAAAAACACCTGACGTCGTATGCGTTTCTAAATGTTAATCCACACATTATTGAATGTGTTTAAAAGGACCGCACACTCTGATTGTTGAGGTGATAATCGCAGCTGCCGAGCTACAATACGTTAGAAACGAATCAACAATGCTAGTTAACTTTATAGTTACATTTCTTGCGTTGTTTCGGGGGGGGGGGGGGGGGGGGGGGGGGGAAATCACTTAAAAATAGTGTAGCATCGGAAGTTTGTGTTACAATGAAATTTAACTACGCAAGGGACTAAAAAAGACCACCCCCGTAGAGCAGTGCTAGCGCGCCTGCCTATGGCGTGGAGGACCTGGGTTCAATTCCCCGGTGCCGGCATGGGACTTTTCCCCGCTGGGAGGTCTGGTCCGGGTACACTCAGTCTCGTCAGTTCCCTGAGGGACCAATTGAGGAGCTACTTGAATAAATAAGTAGCAGCCCCAGTTCGTGAAGATCGCATAACCGGCCGGGAGTGCTCGAAGCACTGACCACGTACCACGCTCTAGTACTGCACCCCATTCATGGACCTAATGGTGGGCAGAGGTGGGGGACGCAGCGGCTGGGTGGTAGGCCTTGGCCCGGATAGGGATGTCGCGCCGTGGTTTTAGGTTTTTAGGGATCAGAAAAGAGTTCGTAATTCGTCTTGACCGGAAATAATGTTAACCGATAAAGCTTCCCATAAAAGCTAATGTATTCCTGCCGGGGCAATGCTTTTTCTTTTTCTTTCGCGTTAACCGCAAGGTTGTCTTAAGCGAGTTTGCACTGACGAGGTTATGCTGTATAAAAGGCCTAATCAGTCATTTGTTGATATTCTCACAGCCACCTTGTACTCTACGCTATGCACCATACCAACACTTCTAGGAAACGTTGGCCGTAAGAATACCAGGTTCAGATATAGATGGCAGTGCTTACTCTGGTTGCTCCTTTGTAATCAACTGACTGAAAATATGCTTGAAAATATAGAAGAAATTTACATCTGAGTTGGGAGCATTAAATCGAAGCTGCTGCCAGCAAAATCTAAGTAGCAGTGTGAGAAGAATATATAGATTAAAATAAGAGCATTCTAGATGATGCTCCAGTGTAATTAGAATGCCATTTATTTTATTTAAAGAGTTGTGCAAGGTGCAGTAACCAGTGTTTTACAGCTAATAGGAGTGGAACATCATCTAGGATGACCATGGATTTAATTCGTTTCCCAGGAATGAGGATAAAACCAATAGAAATCATAGTGGCAAAATGAAACTTGTCCATAATTGGTGTCTCTTAGAGCCAAAGTCAATTTCTTGCTGAGCCTCCGTGTGGTGCATAAGCAGTTTGAGAATCCCCAAGAGGCCAGTAAAGGAGAATATACTTCCAAATCAGCCTCCTAGTATTACAACAACAATAATAACAATGGTAACAGTAGTAATGATAATAGTAATAATGATAATAATATTGATAATAATCGATGATAATAACAACAACACTAATAATAATAATAATAATAATAATAATAATAATAATAATAATAATAATAATAATAATAATAATAATAATAATAATAATAATAATAATAATAATAATAATAATAATAATAATAATAATAATAATAATAATAATAATAATAATAATAATAATAATAATAATAATAATAATAATAATAATAATAATAATAATAATAATAATAATAATAATAATAATAATAATAATAATAATAATAATAATAATAATAATAATAATAATAATAATAATAATAATAATAATAATAATAATAATAATAATAATAATAATAATAATAATAATAATAATAATAATAATAATAATAATAATAATAATAATAATAATAATAATAATAATAATAATAATAATAATAATAATAATAATAATAATAATAATAATAATAATAATAATAATAATAATAATAATAATAATAATAATAATAATAATAATAATAATAATAATAATAATAATAATAATATGACATCGTAAAACTGCGCATAAAATAAATCGAACCACAATTTGCAATATTGAATGGAGAGTAGTTTCAGTTTTACCTCAGCAGTTATTGGTAGTCAGGTGGAGGCGCCTCTGGTGGAAGGTGATGCAGAATTCTCTATACTCCATCGAGCCTGGAAGCTGCTTCTATTTCCAGCGTTGGTCGACTATTTAAGTTCTCTCTGCATCCTTACCATGGCTGCTACAGTATAACTAATGAGCTTTATCCTCAGGGTTTGCGTGGGTAGTTCGAAAAATGACACAGCAAATTCAAAATATGCATCTCATTTGTCATAAAGATACCTTAAACATGTCATTTTAATCAAAATCGTTAGAGCCATTTTCAAGAAAATCAAAATGTTTCAAAAAGTTTTCCATGTAAAGGGTAGTTTAGGGTGGAGGAATTTCCTTCAAAATCTTCGGGTCGCACACAAACACACACACATGCACACACACAAACGGGCCTTTTTCTAGAAGCCCTTTTTTTGGATTCAGGGGGCCTCAAAACGTATATTTCCGGTGAACTCTGGACATCGAATTTTTGGGTGGAATACAATGCTTCCTCCACTTACTAGTAGAGAAAGTGAAGAAGAATTTACAACTTTTAATAAATCTGGAAAGCAGAATACCTCTGTTCATACAGTAGAAACAAGGCTTGCATTGTAAATCAACTAAAATTTGCTCATTTGATGAATGCACTACACTGAAGTAGAAATAGCTCTTTTTAAAATCATTACGGAACGTCATGTTAGCTTGACGGCCACAAAATCTCTTGAAGCACAGACTGTCGGCGGGAGGGTTAAGCAGATAAGCTGTGAGGGGCAGCAAAGGGAGGAAAGGGGTAACAACATTATCGATGAAACTGATATCGACCACGTCTTCTATGCAGGTCTGTAAACAGAGATTAGTGAAAATTACTCCTAAAGGACTAGATGCTTTGTTTCTTTCTCAAAATGTGTCATTGCTGCTAGTTTCAGCATCTATTCACTGTTTCAATTAGATGCACAAAGGAAAAGCCTACTAGAGCCACTTAGGGCCTTATTTACGTCTACTAAATTACAGGAGCTTTTGCGAATATATACATACATACATATATATATATATATATAAGATATGTAATTTTACTCCTCTTTGTGCTGAAGCCGAAATTGTGAACGCCATAATTATGGATATAATACTGCATCACATGGCGGAATTAGATAATCAGAAAATGTTAAAATTGTTACGTGTATAAATGTACGAGATCTGGGAATATTAGTTGTGACTAAAATTGTCAAAAGGCACGAAAAGGTACAGACAAGTCATTAGGGGTGAGCTTCAGGTAGTCGAGCGAGACCTGGTGAGACCAGTTTTCCTGGAAATCGCTCAGCGCCGGTGTGAGCCGGAAAACAAGGGATGGTCGATTCTTCGAAACCCTGTTGCTAATTAGGAAGTGAAAGGTACAGAGAGCGTCATAACGCACAGGGACTTGCCTGCGAGAACCCGGAGAGAAAGGGTCGTTGAGAGTTGCCTCCAGAACCCGACGGGGCATTACAGTGGCCCTCCAGAATCCGATGGGTCAGTACACGTGCCGCCCATACCGCCGAGCGAGCATCTCAGCTACGGGACTTGTATTCCGGATCCTCAAGTGTGAGGACACATTATAGTTAATATTAACAATCTTCGGTCTTAGTAAAGACACGGTAACGACTCAACTAATTTAATAACGATCGGCAAATCTCACGCTTTCTTATTTTGGTGAGAATAAAAGTGTTTCAACGAAGTTCTGGTTTTATTCGCAAACACTCACGCATACCCTGATGTTAAGATCACATGCCAGAGCAGCCGGAGCAGAAGACACCAGAAAGCAGCAGTCGGCATAGGATAGCGGAACGGAGGAGTGACGATTCAACATCAGTGCTGAGAATCCATCATGTCCAGCTTTTCCTGCTCTTTTCCATTATTAGGACCAAAAAAGATTGCCACTACTGTTGCAGAAGTCATGAGTAAATATGCAGAATTTTTGCTATCTAACTGTGGAAGTTCATCTGAAATTTAGCCAAAAGTCTCTATTTGGGCCATGTTTAATGAATGTAGGGTTAAACGATTCCTAAACAAAGCCAACTTTTTATGCTTTTTCTATAAATATTATAACAATTAGTTCACATAGTTTCTGATATTAGCCTATTAGAAATTAAAGTAACTATACTTAAAGAGTCTTCGTAGAGCATTTTATATACTGCTGGAAGAGGCATAAATATAATCCATTTGGGAGATTATTTTATGCACAGTTATATAAACTAACATCATCTTAGTCTTTGAATACATGACTAAGGATAAGAAGTAAAGCTATCGCAAAATTTGATGTTATTTAACTCACATACACAGGGTGTTAATGAACTACTACGAAATAACTTGAGAGATCGTAGAGGTGACTGACACAAATAGTTTGAGATAGGCAATGTATGCTCTGTCGCTAAACATAACACAATTATGTGGTGTTAAACGTATTGATATCAGACGCTGATAAGTCAGCGTTAAAGCAAAGCTGGTTGAAAATTTGGCTTAGAATGTCTCTAAAACTGCTGTCTGAGTTTAGAAGTATCGATTTTCAGCGTTCTAAGGATTTAGTGCCACAAATATATCTCAAATCTCATACTAATCACTTGACAGTGCGACACTGAACAACAATTAGCTGTCTTCTTGAGTTATGAGGCCTGCTTTAGTTGCGTTTGTTTGGCTGGTCTTGTGGCTAAATTCGTAACGTCACAGACTGATAGGTTGTGGGTTCGTTTTCTGTCATGCAGTTACGTGTTTTGCTACTCTTTTTATTCCATGCCAAGAAGAGCATTAACACTACTATCATTTCCTTGATTCGGCACACACCAGAAATCTTGGATAGGTACGAAGTTGTTCCTTCGCCGTTGTCAATTTGCCTTCTAAATTCAGTTCACCATCACGAGCAGTTCCTATGAAATGACGTAAAGACCTAGATGTTTTTATTTTTTATACTTTCTTCATCCTTTAAACCACTTCACATTTTGAGTACAGTGTATTAATGCACTAAGCTTTGTTAGCAAGAATTGTAATTAATTGTACTGATCCGTTGAAATAGAAATGCATAAATTGAAACACAATTCAAAGTCTAGACCAACACTTATTAATATACTCTACTCAAAAGGACGAAAAGAAGAAACAATAAAGCAGTGAACGAGACTTGAACTCGAAAACGACAACTTTATACTCGAATACTAATGTCATGTTCACTGTGCCAGAGCTAAGCCTTAAAAAGTGGCGTGATTGATATTAGCCAGTGGCATACTGGTACTTCAGAAACTTATAGCTGTAACTTCCAAATTTGAACAAACGATATGTTTTCTATCTCAAATTACATGTTTAAGACACTTATATATTCTCTGAAAATATTTCGGTGTAGTTCATTAAGACCCTGTATAACGACCATGCAAATTGTATTTAAAACTTTTTGTGATCTTCATTTCCTCCTTTGTTCCCCAAACAACTCACAATTATTTATAATTATTCTTTTGCGTAGGTGTCAACTGTAATTTACGCTGGAGCTGCAACCGACTGAAGAAATAAGCTCACACACGCTTCTGCAGTTCAGGTGCCCATCGGTTTCGAGAGTTAGCAACAATGTATTTCATATTTATTTCGTATTAATGAATGTTTAAATAACAGTAAGATAAGAAGTTGTTACTCCCGCTTATTGACTCTTAAATAATACAGGGTGGAAGGGAAGTCACTACAGAAGCATTACATACAGAAAAGTCTAATGGAATTTTGTTCTTTGATGAGCTAATTCCGAAACAAATAAATAGTTTTTTAACCCAATTGGATGTGTAATTCCACAATAATGTACGAAGGTAACAGTTTGTTACTTGCATGATGCATAGAGTAACTTATTTCTGACAACTTCGGTAGTAATTATGGGACATCGCACAGGGTTACGAAATAACTAATCATTTAAAGGACGTGAAGGAATAGTCCAAGCTGCTCTCTCACGCATTAGGTAAGTCGACAACGTTGCGTTGAGGTTGGTCATTGAAATGATCCAGTTTGTGAATATAAACAGGCCGGGCACTTTCGCTGTCGTTGAGAGCTAACGCTTGTGATTGGTCCCTACACTCAGCAGTAAACACGGAAGGACAAGGTAGGGTATGAGTTTGTTTTTAAGACGCACCGTTACGCTCCTTGTTTATGTACTGAGCTAGGGACAGTGACACCCAAACAATCTGCAGTGTTGCCATCTTATTTTCGATAAAACTAAAATATCTCCGTAGGAAATGGTCAGAGACAAAAACGTAAGATACAAAATGTGTTCTAAATACGGAGATCTAACACTGGTTTAAATTAATGCAATGACTTCCCATCCACCCGGTATATTATTACTTTCTCTACTGCGTATATTAAGGTGATGAAGTATTGTATTCAACCCAAAAATTCGATGGCGAGATTTCACCGGAAATATATGTTTTGAGGCACCTGAAACCAAAAAAGCATTTTTAGAAAAAGGTCCATGTGTGTGTGTGTGTGTGTGTGTGTGTGTGTGTGTGTGTGTGTGTGTGTGTGTGTGTGTGTGTGTGTGTGTGTGTGTGTGTGTCAATACGTGGACTGCATAACTCAAAAACAAAAAGTCGGTTGAAAACCAAAGTTGCTATTGAGTTTAATATCTTTCAAGGATGCAACACGAAGACATGGGTTAGTGTGTGTGTGGGTGCGTGTGCGTGTGTGTGTGTGTGTGTGCGTGCGTGTGTGTGTGTAGTCGTCATGAGATAACTGTATGTGTCGACAGAGACAGTTTGGGATACGTCGCGTTGGAGTCTTGAAGTGAAGTAATCTTAGTGAGTGATTATCAAAGCCAGCTGTTTGTGAGAGAGAGTGAATTGAAAGAAAGAAAAGAAGTATGTATCAAGGATACCAGAAGACAGAGCAGTAGTTGTAAGATCACGATGAACTGTAGATTGTGATAACGATGGTAAAAGAGAACTGAGATTTGTGCTTCAGTTTTAGAAGATAAATAAAATGAATGAATAAGTAATTAGACTTTGTGGTTTTTGACACAGTATCATGTTTCTAGATACAGTCAGTATGCATTAAAAACACAACGTTTAAAGAATAAGACACCACATTGGTTATTTACTTATTGGTTCTTCAGTTATTTATTTATGAACTAAGGAAACAGATTAGAAGGCATTTTTGGTCTGACTATAAATGTGCCCTCTATTTGGACGTGCAGCTCTCTTTTATCCAAATTTGAGAGATATGTGAAATAAATGAACTGTTTAGATCAATAAATGGGAACCTGAAAGTTAACCTTGTGCATAATAAAATTCCCGTATAAAACTGAGGACAAATATTTCAGCGAATGCTCTGCGTCTGAGTCATTGCACTGTCGCAGTAAACAAAACAGTGTCCTTCTATTGAAGTTAGAAGAACGCATATCTGTTTCCTGTACGACTCTAAAAGTAGAGGCGCAGATAAGGAAGTGGTTTCATCTGCTTGTACGATCATTTCCTCTGGTGCAACGTACTTCTTTATTTCTTCTGTACAAATGAATTTCCTTACTGGCCTGCAGTTTGGTTTCGAGCACAATATCCTCAACTATGCAGAAGTGCTGTGAAGGTGTGCGGACACAGTTCCCTACACAATGTCTGGTAGGTTAACAATGGCGAATGAACTATGTGCTTGTTGGGTGTGGAAAACAACAATGCATTATTAAGGGACACTGGGAGTGAAATTTTAGTCAAAATTGTCAAAAAGTCGAAAATTGTTTTTTTGCCTTAAACTGTTCCTGGAACACCTGTACATTTGGATCAGCTAACATTTTTCATATCCCCAGCTCCACGTGGTCATTACGGCCCTTTCAAATAGTGTTTTTCCCTTAACGTACAGAGTATGTTCCTATATAAAAGCCTGTTTTTCTCAAAACTACATTTCTGCATATTCCAAAAGAAGGTCGCGCCTGAGTTTTCCTTCAAATTCAATGAAAATGTCCAAAGGTATTCATAAATAGCAGCTAAACAAAACTATGATTCAATATTGATGTTATCATTAACATGAATTCCAAAAACATTTTATGTATGAAAAGTCAGTAATTTTTAAGATTAAATTTTCTTTGTTATTTAAAAAATATATACAGCATAATCAGCAAACGTACTTGAAATATCTATTCATACAATTGTTACCCATGTTTTAGAGTACCAGTTCCGAGAATATAAATGAATTTTGAAAAGTCAATAGACGCGAGCTACATTTTGAAAATGTGTCTATAAAGTTCATAAAATAATTTGTATATCATAAACGAATTATCCAATGTTAATGAAATTTGGTATACCTCCTATTTTCATATACATACAAACGCAGTAAAAATTTCAGAAAAATCTATCAAGAAATGTGGAACTTTCAAATTTCACTCCCAGTGTCCCTTAACAAAAGCTTTTACTTTAAAATATCAGTCTTTTCTTTTCTTCCTTAAATGTTTCAAACGGCGTTATTTAAGGATGCGCATCTGTGCAAAAAGGCTAAACATTTCCAAAAGTGACAAAAATGGATTTTTGTTTTATCAAATAGTATAAACCTTCTGCTTTATTTTGGCATGCTTTTTATAGCCTTACGACCTTTTTAACTATGTTACATGACCGTTTAACTGATTGCCTGTAAGTGCTTATTTAAATCAATACAGTTTCATTATCCCTGCTAACACTTCAAACTTAGTTTTCTCGTTTTTATTTCTAGCAGTGCTTGCTCTTTGCAATGCTCAACACGATGCAGTTTTCAGTCCATATCGTGAAATTTGGTGCACACTCTTACAAATAGCGTTAGAAGGAAATGATGAGATATTTTTTATAACGTGAATAACTTGTGACTAACTAATTATTAAATTTAACATTTCGAAATTTAAATGAAAAAATAATGAATTTAAATTTCAAAATTTATTTTTATCCAAACTAATAACAACATTAGGAAATAATTTCATCAATTTCCTAACAGTGCATTAAAGAATATAAATAAAACTTAATAAGTTTTTCGAATAAAAATTGCATCATAGGGTATTTCAATGTTAAACTCTGCCTGACGTTAAAAATTGTACTGTGACAAATGGCAAAAATCAGTCCCGTTACTTTTTTTATTGCTTTATTGTCTTCTAAAATGTTATCACAAATACACAGTTTTGTTCTCGTCGTTAACACAGTCTACAGTCTTTCGTGCTTCTCGTAACCTTGCTAAATCGTTTCGGTGTCTTTCTTCACTTTCTCCGTCTCTCATACATGATGATGCAGTCACTCGACGCTCGTTAGATCTTCTTTACGACGACCGACGTATCTATCACGACGACACACACACGCACAGCTCTCTAGCACTCACTGACCGACTCATAGCTCTAACCGTAAACTCACTCACTGCTGCCTTCTGGCCTCCTTATATAGTAGGGATGCCGTCACACGGGTCATTCGCGAGCTGCTTCAAACACGCCTATGGTGACGTAATCAGATCTTTCTCGAAGGCACTGGAAAAATCTGTCACGTAGACAGAAACAGGCAGTCTGAGCTTGAATGCCTTAGCCCGCTCGCTGGCCAAGCATGCGGTGTGAACTAGCTGGGCTCCGCGCGTCCTTTGTTGTGTGCTGAGCCCGGCGTCACAGTATATTTTAAAAAATGTTCTAAGTTTCCAAACATGTATCATTTTGCAATGTTTTGTATTAGAAATGAGTTTCAGTTAGTGAGTTAACTTTGTAACAAATAATCAGCTCCCAATAGAGACGCTGAATCGTATTCTCTCATCCCGGGTCGATGGTTACAACCACACTTAATGCTATATGCACCATTACTTCATTGATGCTGGACTAAACTTCCGAATGTTTTTGGTAGTATGGAGTTTCAGGCAAAGTAAGCAGAGAATCTGTGGTTCCAATCTCAGACCTTACCTTGAATTTGACACCCTTACATATTCCATGCATATGTTCTTTAATGTCACCTTCCTGCAAAGCAGACCTTTAGTGTTCCTATTTTTTTCCTCAATTTTAAAACGTGATTGTGAAATAAAAATATTTACTTCTTTAAGGTGATTTAATGCTTTAAAAAAAGAACAGATGAACGTTGAATTTCAAATCACTGCACTCTAAAACTGACTTTTAGAGTTTAGAAGTAATTCTGAACAATGTTGACTCAATTGTCATAATGGAATATTCTTTGGTGTTCAAATAAACGTTGTTCCATTTAAAAGGAGAGGAAATGATCCAAAACTGAAGCATTTTTGTGATGACATTTCTATAATTAAAATGCAGAGTAGCTATTAACATTCAAGTGCAATTAACGGTTCTGTAAAGAGGCAAACTTTGTTCAGTGCGAAACAAGAAAGAAAGAAAACTAAAATATGTAGTGCATGTTACCTTCTTAAGTTATTTTGTAACATAAATGAGGAGTTTAATTCTACTTGCAGGAACTTTGCAATGCAGTTGTTTATTTACAAACTTGAAAAACTTTGAACAATTTTAAAACGTAAGACGTGTGTCTTCAATAGAATTTAAAGACTACTACGTAACGTAATATGAGTCTTCTAAGTTATTTGTTGTTTATTCCTTATTAGGTAAAGGAAACTTTGACACCGATGAAACAGATAAGGTTTAACTATACCACAGGTTGTCAGGGTCAGGAGTACAGAGGGAGTGAGCGGCAAGTGAAAAAACCGATATGAATGCGTCGCAACACTCAACGTACTACCCCACCGTTCACAATTCGAAATGTTGCAAAGGTATAGCCAGTGATTTTCATGTAGCAATTATCTTGGTTGATATTTCATTCAGCATTATCAGATTAGTTCCATTTTATGTGCAGATTTACAACTCATTTATATTTGTAGTATTTGTAACGGAAATACCACGTATTCATTGTGAAATACAGTGCTGATTTATCCAAGGGTTTATTGGTTCACTTCTTCATGATATGCTCTAATGGTTTCAGATTTAGCACTACAGTGCACTATAATACGGAGGGTTGTTTCCATTCTGAAAACGAATTGCAAATGTAATTATTGCATTCCTGCGTGCGCAGCAAGGTCAAGCGTTTGAGATAAAAACAAACCAGTTTCTGTGTTACTTTCATAGCAGCAGGGCGTGTGGCTCTCATTATGCCTAACCAAATTAACCATATTAGGAAGGCTACATCACTGCCCTCTCTAATGCACAGTATAGTTATTCTGCTATTATTGAAGCATGCAAGAAGCGAAATTTTATTGTGTAAAAGTACAGGATTAGCTCTATGTTGAATAAAAAGGGAAAGGGTCGCATGGGATTAATTCGAAAAGGAAGAAAAGTGGCAAGCCCATGACCTGCTTACTACACGTTCTCGAGAGGTGGTAAGGAATCCAGCCACACAACGGACCAGTGCAGAAAGATTGGGAATATCCCTCAAAATCATTAACATGATTAAAAACATAGATTTAAATATGGAGAAACAGCATAGAGGTCGAGTTGATAAGTTGTTGCTCAAGTCCATCTCAGAACTCTGTACCAACAGAGGAATCCCGATGAGAAGCGCTTGGTAGGAGAAAAATGGTAATTTGTGGTCACATTACATGAGGCATATGTGCATCTTAGTGATGCAACCAACCCCCTGCAGTTTACCATCGACCAATGGGTGCAAAATGTTCAGAGATAATATGCAGAATGTAAAATTTCTAAAAGGGATTTATGGTTATCGCTGATTACTGCTACAATGGGAAACTGATAATTCGTAGAGTTGCTGAAAAGGCCAAGATCAATTCCATCAATTCCATCAAGATCAATTCGTATTATGAGTATGGAGTTCTCATCCCAATCTAGCACACCGAAATCCTGGCTCTGTATGGGAAAGACAGAAACAAAGCTTGAGTGCACAAAGGTAAGGTGTCCAGTCACACTTCTGTTTCGACTCTCGCATTCTTGCAAAGAATGAGGCAGGAAACTGGAAAACACACTATTATAGTTCAACAACATCCAGTGAAATCTCCTGATACCTCACCCTGGGATTTTTGCGCCTTTGGACTTTTGAAAAGCTTATTGAAGCAGGCGCTCTCAAACAATTGATGGTCTTTGGAAAGCCTGTAAAGAGGAGTGGAAACTTCTGGACAATACTGCACTGTGCAAGAGCTTTCTCAAGTGGAGACTGAGGTGAGGAGCGATTGCTCAGATAAAGGGACAACAAATAGAGCATGACCAGTGGTGCGGACATGGCTTCTTGCAAGGTAGGAACAAAGTCAAGCTTGTTATCACAGATAGGAAACAACCCTGCGTATATCTTCTGGAGCTCTCAAAACTAAATCTCATGCAGTTTTCACTGAAACGTGTGTATTGCGAGAAGGTGCGCCCGTAGTCACATGACGTGTTCAACAGGTCCTTGATTGCACACAAATTGACATATTGTAACCTTTATGTAGAACTGCAGCCGGACAGGATCCACTCTCGTATTGCAAACAACGCTACGGTGCTCTAGACCACAGTTAAGCCCAAGTCACCCATTTCTCTTCCATTCGTGTCCAAGTTCATTATACGTAACATACCTACAACTTCGCTCATTTTTATATCTGTTATACCATCACCGAGCGAAATGGCTCAGCTGTAAAGTCTGGGGGCCTCAGGTTCAATCCCCGGGCACCACCCAATAAGACCCATTAGTTTGTCGTTAGGGGAACCTTAAGATCGTTCCTACTCTAACATGAATTTTCTGCCCCTTATTTCCCGTACTCATAATGTTCTTCATTAAAGTTTGCTTCAGAGTTTTTTTTTTTTTTGTTTTTTTTTGTTTTTGTTTTTTTTTTTTTTTTAATTAACGTCCTCCAACATTTTGTCATATCGGACGAGCTTCAGAGTTGTAGGACCAGGTGACAGTATTCGGCGTGTTGCGGCTGGGCGGTGGAGGTGCGATTTGTAGAGGATTCTTCCTGGCGCGGATCGGGACTGCTCAGTTAGGACCCGACTCCGGGTGCTCTCAGGCGTTTGCGCCTTCAGAGGACCCCCAGGGATGAGGAACTTGGTCGGTGCCGGATGCGTCCCTATGTGTACGCGTTTCGGGTCTCCCCCCTCATACCTCCCTTTTACGGGCCACAGTAAGGAGACTAAGGGCAGGATGGCCCATGTGCGGTTTTCTGACACGGTTACGAATCTCCTCCTTTAGTATACATCTACCTTAGATTTATGTTTATATCGTCAAATGTATTTGCGATATTTTGGCTTTATTTGTCCTTTACAAGTCTTAGGCCATTTTGCAATGTGAGTTACCATTGAATAATGAAAATTATAACGATGACCAAGAACATTTTATTTGAAAGTCAGGAGTAAGCAAACATTAGCATCCCTAACGATTCCAACATTTCGCCAATCCTGAATGGCTAGCTTTGCTTAAGCCACTCACAACCTCAGACTTCCGGGACTGTGCGAGGTATTCTCAGGTAGTAAGTGAGCCCCAGCAGTTCCACCAAGTGCCAGGAAGAAATTCTTAAAGAGTGCAAACTTCATCGTCCTGCCTAACACGCCAACCACCGTTGCCTGGTTCTACAACCTGGAAATAGATGAGGTGAAAGGAAACTATAGGATCACAAAATTCGTGGTAGAAGAACTACCCCAACATTTGCCTACCGACCCACGGGAATCACTAAAAACCCAAAGTCAAAGTGGCTAGCCCGATGGGAATTGAACCCGAAAGCTCCCGAATGGAGCCTCACACGTCATCGTGGAGCCATCTAGCTCGGTATTTTCTATGGCATTCGTTTGAGGTAGAAGAAAGTAATTTTTACGTACATCTTGTAAATTCAAATTAGTACACTGAGTTAGAATATTTAATGCCTATAACCCGACAGGGACCACTCTCTCTGTCGTATGGTTTTTTTCAGGTTTTTTTTCAGTCCTCATAACTGGCAAATTCAGGGGATACCGTCAGCTTAGAAATGGAACATTTCCTTCCCAAATTTCATTTCCCAATAGCAATTTAAGTTCAGATATCATCAGTATCCACCGCCTGTGGTACCTATGTAGTGACAACGGGCGTTAATAATGTGTATATAATCAGAAATTGCGTCGGTAATACTGTAGTGAAATTTGTAGTTTCTTAGATTAACGCTTAGTTAAATAAGGGTTATTCTGAGTTCATATATTGGGGTTAAGCATGGGCGAGGAGGAACGGAGGTTAGAGCATTCACCAACACCCCTTACTACATGTTGGGCGCTGCTGACAGGCAGATAAGACGAGAGGATAGCTGTATTTCTGCTTATGCCAGATAATCGAGATCAAACAGAAGGCTAAATATCCGTTACGGTAGTGGACTAGGAACATAGCGAAATGTATCCTCTTGGATATTGGTGCCTTATTCCTATCCTATTTTGTGTCATTAGTCGGGTATTTATGATTTATGTCATTTAATCGTATTTCTTGAAAGTTGTTGTTTTGGGTAATACAACTTTGCGGTGTATCTTAATAAGGTGTTACACTGTTCCATATTTTGTACTT
The DNA here is from genome assembly GCA_030765045.1 of Tenodera sinensis. Lineage (NCBI taxonomy): Eukaryota > Metazoa > Arthropoda > Insecta > Mantodea > Mantidae > Tenodera > Tenodera sinensis. The sequence continues at coordinate 30,700,953 of CM060962.1, read as the reverse complement.
ATTTAAACTGTTAAACTTCACTATGTTTTGTAGTGATCCCTTCGTTCCTTCAGCTCTTTATTATTCTGTGTATTATAAAACTGCCTACGACCTGTTGGTGTTGGAATTGTTAGGGACCCCGTCCATGCTGGCGCACGTCGTCCTGCGGATCTAGTAGCCCTACTGGCTTCCTATTCGTCATTTTCTTCCACGTTGGAAGTACAAAGGGCCTACTATGCCCTGCTTCTCCAGTTCCTCGAGGTCCCTCCGTCTGTGCACACTTCTCGTGACCTGTTGGACCCGTGCAATTGCTTAAGGTCTCTGTGTGTATGTTTAAATAAGTAGTTTCATTCGGCCATTTATTCATTCAACTACAAGTTTGTGAACTTGGTGGATTTTATTTTCAATAAAATCAGCCTTTTTTTAATAGAATTAAGAAATGAACAAATCTGTAATTACGATCACTACTACAAACAAAAGCTGCTGTCCACGTATAAAATATAAAGCTAGCTAGTTAAAAAGAAAAATTTCACCATAAGAAAAATGTGTAAATTCGGAGGATCACTTCCTTGAAAGCAGCTGCTTTAAAAAGGGGAGCCAATTTAGAAGTCCAGCTTTTAAATGAAAATTACAACTTTTTAAATATATTTTTCCTGTACACCAGAGTCCAAAATATTTTAAAGCTAAAAGTACAAAAAGTGGACGATTTTTAACAAAAGTCCCACGAGGACTCTACCATATAGTAAAAAGTCGATTATTAAAATAAATGCTGGTCCTAAAAAGTTATTCTGCTTCAGTGTCATCAGTTCTGCACAGGAAATAGACGTGCAAAATTTCAGCTTTATATCTGTAATAGTTCCAGACAGAGAGAATTGTGTATAAATTGAGGGGAAAATAGCTAGTTTCTTTTGTATCATGAAACAGTTTGTGTGCTAAAATGATAGTGGTGCATATAGCTAAATTAATGCAGGTACTTAATTGCGCACCGTATTTCTGTGTAAAAAACATAAAACAATATTAGCTTTTAAGGTCAGCACTCCACATGTGAGAGAAAAAGTCCAACAATTTATGAAGTAATGTATAAATATTGATTTTAGTGTTATTAAACACTACAAACCTTCTAATTAAGTTCCATGTAAGTGATGTGGTGGTATGATTCTTTAAATCTTGTCATAGAGCAATTTCAATGCCTGCCTGTAAGCTTAAATTTCTATGAATTGAAAATATAAAGGAAGGTCTGTTTTCTACTAAATGCTTTTTAAACAACATTATGTAAGTCTGAAATAGTGTTATTTCAGAATAATAAATGTTCTACTCTCTTTTCTCGCCATATTTTTATTTCAATTTGGCCGACACGATCCAGTTTTTTGTATAAATAAATGCATTTTGTACGTTCCTATAACTAACCGCATAAAAAGTTGACATGAACTTTTGCTTAGTTGTGATGTTATTAGACAATAATGTTCATATTGTGTAAATTATTGCAACAAATTAAATTCTCATATTTAACATTTATTTTCTATGAAACTAATAGGATCATTAAAATTGGCCTATACTCTTTCCTTATAGGTAGTTACAGAGTTTATTTATAATTTTTTTTTTCAAAAAATAATTGCATAATGGGAGGAATTTCTCAAAGCAGTAGAGGCAGAATAAAAAATATTATCTCGGGAACAAGTTTTGAAATATGGGTGCATGAAATTTGGCCTAAATTTTATGTAATAAACCCTGATTGGTATGTTAAAGTTTCAAATGAATCAACCTGAAATTGTGGATTTTTTAAACTTTGCACTTGGGTATCTATGTAGGAAAGACAATATTTGCTTGCCCATATCAGCCTTAATACCTGCAACGCAATTATACCTTACTTACCCACATGTATTGCATGATACCTTTATATCTGCTACACAATTATGCTAATTATTATATTAATTATATTGAACGAAAAGTTCAATGCATAATTATACCTTTATTAATCCACGTGCATATGATACCTTAATACAAATCTGTGGAACAGGAAACCGTGGCCGAAGCTTGCAAATGATATATGAGTTGGTATTTAATTTAATGGTTCAATGACAGAGGTGCATCGCCACACATCAGAGAGAACGATGTGAAACAGTACAAACAAGGGAAAAGTGGGACAGCAGAAAGAGGGCGGCAAGAACATGTGCAGAGCGCCCTATCCGTAATAAGTTAAAAAACCGTGTTACATTCAAATGACTTTCTCTAAGCATTTTATTTTCATATAGCTTCTAGAAATTAAATGCCCAAAGGCTTGTAATGTTATGTTACCGCTGCAATACATACTTCACTGGCCCTCTGTGGTCTAGCCTGTGGTCCCCAAAGTCGCGGGTTCAAACCCGGCTGAAAGCGATGGATTTTTCGAGTCTAAAATTCTTTAAGCGGCGCCGTGACCGAGCGGTTAGATCGTTCGCCTATCACCAAAGCGGCCCGGGTTCGATACCAGGGACCCGCATGTGATATTCGTGGTAGAAGAAGCGGGGTCTAGGCAAATTTTCTCCAGGTTCTCCGGTTTCCCCCACCACTCATTTCACCAACTGCTCCATCGTCACCTTTCCAATCATCCACTTTGTCTGCATTCCATATCATCCTCCTCCTCACTATCATACCTGGTGCTTATGTGACCACCCGCTTCCAGGTCTTTACTCTGTCCGATCCATAGGTTCCTCTGCTCTCCGACAGGCACCTGACCCTAGGCACAGACTTGTAAGTCCTAGGTTCCTCTGTTCTCCACCAGGCATCTGACCCTAGGCACAGACTTGTAAGTCCTAGGTTCCTCTGCTCTCCGACAGGCATCTGACCCTAGGCACTGGCTTGTAAGTCCTAGGTTCCTCTGCTCTCCACCAGGCATCTGACCCTAGGCACTGGCTTGTAAGTCCTAGGTTCCTCTGCTCTCCGACGGCATCTGACCCTAGGCACTGGCTTGTAAGTCCTAGGTTCCTCTGCTCTCCGACAGGCATCTGACCCTAGGCACTGGCTTGTAAGTCCTAGGTTCCTCTGCTCTCCGACAGGCATCTGACCCTAGGCACTGGCTTGTAAGTCCTAGGTTTCTCTGCTCTCCGACAGGCATCTGACCCTAGGCACTGGCTTGTAAGTCCTAGGTTCCTCTGCTCTCCGACAGGCATCTGACCCTAGGCACTGGCTTGTAAGTCCTAGGTTCCTCTGCTCTCCGACAGGCATCTGACCCTAGGCACTGGCTTGTAAGTCCTAGGTTCCTCTGCTCTCCGACAGGCATCTGACCCTAGGCACTGACTTGTAAGTCCTAGGTTCCTCTGCTCTCCGACAGCCATCTGACCCTAGGCACAGACTTGTAAGTCCTAGGTTCCTCTGCTCTCCGACAGCCATCTGACCCTAGGCACAGACCTTGTAAGTCCTAGGTTTCTCTGCTCTCCGACAGCCATCTGACCCTAGGCACAGACTTGTAAGTCCTAGGTTCCTCTGCTCTCCGACAGGCATCTGACCCTAGGCACAGACTTGTAAGTCCTAGGTTCCTCTGCTCTCCGACAGCCATCTGACCCTAGGCACAGACTTGTAAGTCCTAGGTTCCTCTGCTCTCCGACAGCCATCTGACCCTAGGCACAGACTTGTAAGTCCTAGGTTCCTCTGCTCTCCGACAGGCATCTGACCCTAGGCACAGACTTGTAAGTCCTAGGTTCCTCTGCTCTCCGACAGCCATCTGACCCTAGGCACAGACTTGTAAGTCATAGGTTCCTCTGCTCTCCGACAGGCATCTGACCCTAGGCACAGACTGGTAAGTCCTAGGTTCCTCTGCTCTCCGACAGCCATCTGACCCTAGGCACAGACTTGTAAGTCCTAGGTTCCTCTGCTCTCCGACAGGCATCTGACCCTAGGCACAGACTTGTAAGTCCTAGGTTCCTCTGCTCTCCGACAGCCATCTGACCCTAGGCACAGACTTGTAAGTCATAGGTTCCTCTGCTCTCCGACAGGCATCTGACCCTAGGCACAGACTGGTAAGTCCTAGGGTAATGTGTTCCACCTGAGTTGCCCGCCAGTATATAGCTGCGTAATCGCCGCCTTGCGTGAGTAATCCTGCAACACGCAGCACAACTTTCCTCTGGGTTAAGCTACCTTCACGGCGCGGAGACTTGTAACGGGGAATTGTTGGGATTGCTATCATCATTCGCCGCACTCCTTCTACAGCCGTGCTCCGCGCAACGTTGCTGCGTACTCGCGTGTACACATGCTCAAACTCGCGGTTTTGGAACAGTCTGTCTAACGTTTAAAAGGTCACAGTATGCTGGCCTTCAAATTCCACACGATTTCCACGACATTCTCAGAAACAATTGCAATCGACAGCGCTTCAAATGTGACCATGTACTGAACACTTCAGATCAATAATAACGAATATCTCGGAAATGGGGAGTGCAATTTGAAATCATCTGCCGGTTTTGAAGAGATTTAAATTTTTTGTACAGTAAGTCTTTGTCTAGCTGTTATGGTCTACCACTTATACAAAATTAAGTCAGAACGAAAAGAGCTTTACGGGCTATTCCCTGAAAATTCAAGATAAACATTGTTTGTCATGAAAGTATATGAAATATATGGTTTTAATAAAAATCGTTAGAGCCATTTTCAAAAAAAAAAAAAAAAAAAAAAAAAAAACTTTTCAGCGTAAATGTTTCGAATGGGGACTTTTTTTGAAAACCTTGGTGTGACATCTTTGGAAGATATTTAACTTAAATGCCAAGCTTGGTAGATATCGTAATTTTCATTTTTGAGCTCCGGTGTTCAATGGTGTTGTTCAAAAATATTTTTGAAAAATGTCAATGCGTATTTCTAGCGTACTTAAATTATGCAACTATTATAGAATTTAAAATATAGACGAAGTCTGTGAATATGTGAACGTGTTTGCCAAGCCTGGGCACATTTTGATTAATAATAACTAATGTAACATCGGACAGATATACATACTCGTATGTATGATGTTGCTTTGCACCATTGTGATCTTGAAACCCTTTTGTTTATTTTGCATACTTTTCATCAAATATAATAATAAACCCTAGGGTGTCTCCTCTGTACAGTGGGTACCATTATAGCACGGCCACTGCCTCCTCCAGCCGGAGCAAAGACTACGGAGCAGTGCAGGATGGGGATGGTGGGGGTCAACGCGCCGACTCCCCCAACTGCTTCACGAGGCTGAGTGTACCCCGTGTCAGACTTTCCAGCGGGGAAAATCCCCACGCCAGTATCGGGGGTCGAACCCGGGTTCCACGCGCGACAGACAGCCGCGCTACCACAGCGCTACGGGGGCGGTTTGCATCAAATATAAGAGTTAAAGAAAACGGTGTCGATGTAGGGGATTCATGGCAATTGTAGTCTGCAAAGGGTGTGAAGGGTTCGAGAGCTGAAAATGTTTGTGCTTCACTGCCCCTAGTGATAATGATTACGAGGCTGATCGAGCATTTTAATAATAATATCCTATGCCAACATAACTTTATAGCAAACATCTTTAGAGTATCGCAAAATTTAAATGGGATACGGAGTATTTTTAATAAACGAATCCAAGTGTTTTCTTTTATTGTTTAGTTTTAGCAATTCTGATTACAAAATCTGTTTTTCCACAATTGAAAGACGACCATGTTTGGGACTTTGCAAAGATATAATGTTCTTCGAATAACTTTTCTGAAAACTTATATAAGGGAAGTAAACTAAACGGAATTGAATCACAGCTCATCATGAGCTTTGTTATGCATGTAAAATATAAAAAATAAATGATATATTTTATTTTGACAGTTGTCTTACATATGCCTCCCTTATATGTTAGATGATATTTAAAGGACACAGAGGAATATATGGTGCATTTTAATTTCGTAAAGATTACTTCGGGTCACACCGTTCACCTACCACATAGGCGGGCCGGGTTCGATCCCAGTGACCCGCATGTGGTATTCGTGGTGGACGATGTGGCGTCTGGGCAGGTTTTCTCCGAGTTCTTCGGTTTCCCCTGCCACTCATTACACCAAGTGCTGCATCATCAACTTTACATCCCTCAATTTCGCTTGTATTTTCATATCATACCTGGTGCTTGGGTGACCACCTGCTTCCAGGTCTTCACTCTGTCCGGTCCATAGGTTCATCTGCTTCTTAACAGGCATCTGACCCTAGGCACTGGTCCTAGGGGGATAAGTCCCCCATAAGGGTATTCAGATGAAGAAGAAATAGAAGAGCAGTATTTCGGTGGACTGCCTTACACTGAATAAAAGATTGACTTGGATTATAAGAACAAGTTGAGAGCAATTGGCGGATTGACTGGTAGGGGAAACCGTCATACCCGGAAGCCTGTATAAGCATCGCTTTGTCCTCCACGAATTCCAACTGCGGATTACGATCTGGCGCCGCCAGTTAATTTTAAGAGTTGAGCCAACATACCTAAACCTAGGGTATGTTGTAACTTCATTCTTCATACCATCCGGCGGGGGCTCAGGAACCAGACAGATAGCGAAACCTTGGGCAAGGTTAAAGCAACAGCACACGCCTAAGAATCTCAGTCATTTCATAAGGAACCACGGCAGAAATTTTTACTTTCTCTACTACGGATAGTAAGTAGGGGAAGTATTGTATTCGACTCAAAATGTGAATGTCTAAGTTTCACCGGAAATATATATTTTGAGGCCTTCTGAATAAAAAACGAAAAGTCGGTTAAAAAACTAACTTGGTATTTAAGTTTAATATCATTTGATGATGCGACAGGAGGATCTTGAAGAAAATTTCTCCACCCTAAACTACCCTTTACATGTTGACTTTTTTGAAAATTTTGATTTTCTCCAAAATGACTAATGGTTTTGAGTAAAATGTTTAAGCTACTTTTATGGCAAATGAAATGTATATTTTGAATTTTCTGACTGTAGCCTTTGTTACCTTGTTTACCATGTAGATCTCGTTAAAACACACAAGTTATGTCCAAATGTATTTTTTGTGGAGTGAACCATTTCGGAGATATTCCTTCATGGAGTTTAACATCTAGGCTTTTCTTAAATGGAAGATCATTGTTCACTTTTTATCACTTGACCGTGCAAGGTGAACGGAATTTTAAACCCTTCATTTAGCGACCAAATTTAAAACATTTACTGTATTTCTATGTTCCCCTTACACCTACAAGAAAATTAGTAACAAGGTAATTACTGCAAATGCTTATTTCGACTAACACGAAGAATATAGAGGAATAAGAATTTGTAAGAATAGCTATAGATGTGTTCTGGGCTCGTGACCTCCGCGGGGTGAGGTGTGGGGAGAGAGGGGAACCACTGTCAGATTACGCAGCGAAAAAGCAATACAATAAACATTCATCAGTCACGTGCAAAAAGTCACATAACCTACTTGAGTAGCGAGATGCAGAACTAGTACAGTGCAGAATTGGCACGGCCGCTTGTGTATTAAGGTAGGCTGCATGTTATCTTCCCAGCGCTTCTATCTGTTCGCGAGTCATATTTCATTACATCACCTCATCTGTACGTGTGTGTATGTGAAGTGAACGCATTCCTTTCAGGGTTCATAAGGCCAGAACATAACTATAGTACAAGAGTAGGAAAATCATGTGAGTGCATCACATCAGATTTTGTCAGCATACATCTGCCTAGGATTTTCTGAAAGTGGTGAGTTTCAGCAAATGTCTGCATATGCGATGTCTTAGTCTTAGTGGTTCGATAAACTGATCAATGAAAGACAAGATGCGTGCTATTGGCAGTGTTTCAGTATGTAAAGAAACATAGGTCCCTTTTGAACGTATCAACAGGAGATGAATAGTTAGTGTTTTGTTCCGAAGTGGGACTGGACGAGGAATGTGACGAACACGAGAGGAAAAAGGCGGGAGAAAGCAAGTGGTGTCAATAACGCGGGCAACGGTAGCGCCGGTACTGTTGATTATACAGGGGGAGGAAAGGGAGAAACACGACGAAAATTTCAAGAAAGAGTCTCCCTTAAATTTATCAGAGCATGAGTAGAAACTAGGCCTTTTCTTACAATCACTTGACGTGTTAGTCAAAGTTGACTCACAGCGGGATTGTACGCCAGGGATTCAGACGATTAATTTCAAAGATGGTTTTTGGCTGGGACATGCGATCGCTTATCTTCCTTTATGCATCCTTTTCCCTTTTATATTCTTTTATTTGCTCCTTTTTTACCGGCAAGAAAGCTGCTCGCATCTCCAACTTTTTCGAGGAGTAGGTGCAAGAATATAAAAGAAATAATAAGAACCTTCAACCTTACGACTTGGAAAATACTTGGGAGTACAACTCGCAAGCGAAATAAATTTGAAGACGTAAATAAACTTTTGAAAACTTAACGATTCTCCACCGGTTAGATAGAATAATTAATTAACCTTGGTTCCATTGTTTGGGTATGCGAGTGCCAAGAAAAATGGCGGTGCTGTCAGATGCACATCTCCGGCGGTGTCGCCCAGTGTATTGCTGCTGCTAGGGGATGGGGTATAATAATACGGTTTGTTTAAGAGGACGGCGAGGCCGAGTCCAGGGGTTGCGGGGGAAGAGAAGGGTAGGGAAGGCCGGGACCTATTTATTTTCCCCAGCTCCGGTGCTCGATAAGCATGTATGTTTCTGTCTGATAGCAAACAGCGAGCCCGTATTGATCAGCGCAAGTCGAGTAAACAAGTGTCGAGTATGGAGGGGGGAGGGGGGCCCTCCACCCGCCCGCCTGCTTGTGCTTACATCTCTCCCTAGCTCGCTTCTCTCACTCGCTCTCACAGATGGTACCGTAGCACGGTGGCAGCAAGGTTCATCCGCGCGTCCTCCCCGTCCGTTATTTGGTTTATGATTATTCCGGATCTGTCAATCAGCGAGCCAGCACGCCTGCCGGCCCGCCGGGCGTATGTGCGTGTCGTGGACGCGGCGGCGAATATGAAGTGGTGAAAGCGGCGTCGGAACGTGCGCTGAACGTAGCTACGTCGAGGAGGAGGAGGAGAAGGGGGGGGGGGGGGAGTGCATCGCGAAGGCGGCCAGCGTGACCGTGAGTCTGTGTGTGTGTTTTGTTGTTGTGGCTCCGTAGCGGAGCGAGTTGGATGGACGGTCGGTCAGTCATGTAGCGCTCGGCGGGTCCCCTCCGTTTACCGAACGCATCCGAACGAGGCCGAGGACCGCCGAAGCAGATAGACGGAGGCCGCGTGGCGCGCCGGATCACACCACTACACACGGCAGCTGGCAACTTCGCAAGACGGCGAAGAGGCAGAGAGGCTAGCTAGCTCGACGACGCAAATCGCAAGAAGAGGGAGAGACGCAGGCAGCGGCGGAGGCGGCGGCGGCGGCGGACGAAGACGTGCCGCGTCCGAGTCAGTACAGCGGCAGCGAGGGTCGCGACAGGAGGAGCATGCTGGAACCGCGCTGGAGACCAGTGCAGGTAATCGCTTTTAATTGCCGGCGATCGGAGGTGACCGGAGGACGAAAAGAAGGTCCAGCTTCCGCACTTTTCGCGGAAGGGAGAGATACGTGTGGGGTGGGAAGGAGGATGAGGAAGAGGCGGCGGAGGGTTAAAGAAGTGGGGGGTGGGAGGGGCAGGGTACGACTTCTCCGATTAGTCTGCGATCCTCTGACGTCATCGCTTTCGACCTCTTAGGACGAAGATTTCTGGGCATGACCCCAACCCTCGCTATTACATCTTGACGGGATTTGAACCCAAGACCCTCAAATTTGTCGCAAGGATAATTTTTTCCGAGACATAACTTTGGTTTAGCTTTTTGATAGGAAATGATTGGGCTATTTGCAATGACAGTTCCATCAACGAACTCGGGCATGCATTGTAATAACCTACTTGACATTTACTTTGTTTTAATCTAGTTTGTTGAAGAATGGCGAGCGAGCGAGCGAGATTGATGAAGCTCGCCGATCGGCAATTCATGAGGTATCCTGGCGGCAAGTCCGCGACCGCTTGCCGGCTCTCTTCGTTTTCCCCGTCCTACTCGCGCCACTTCATTCACAAAATTACTTATTCTTTGTTTCTTTGAGTGATTATTTGTAAACTTTGTCGATACATTGAGGTGGTGAGTTTCGTGTTACTCCTGGACAGTGCTTAATTTCTGTTTTCGCCGAAGCACGTGCATATAAAATAGATGCACTTAGTTTAACCTCGTTTAGATAACCCACTGTTAATTAATCTTAGTTACTGTTCAATCCCTTGTGCATGTTACATTTCGTAGACAACGTGATCACATTACTTGAGTTTTATCAGTTTATTAACTGTTTGTTTAATGACTTCCGTCTGACTTCATTAAAAGTGTGACAACAGTTTTGCTAATGTACTGGTGTAAGGAGTAGGTTATTGTTGTACGACTTGGCTCCTATTGTACGGTTTTTAATTTCGACAGTAACGGTTGAGATTGAAGATAAAATTATTTTATGATTTTTGACTTTTTTTCGGAGTGTCATTGACATTGACTACGCGAGTGTGTAAATGTGAATATTTTATAAACTCTTTTTACATGTTTATTGTTTCAGTAAAGTTCTTTCTTGTTTTTATTAGTGCATGGGTACATTTGATGTTAGGCATACTGTCGTTTTGGGTGCAATCGAAAGGAAAATATGTGTTTGTGACTTTTACAACTTTGAATTTCATCATGACGACAGTGAACGAATTTATTTGTATATATTTAGACATATTTTCCGAAGTAAAATGAAACATTGTTGCATTTATAATTAGCGAAGTGAATTGACTTTTGTGACTTGTTGACTGGAGTGTTTTAAATATTTCTTGCTTAAACGTGGGCTTGGTTATTAATTAAAAGAAGGTTTGCATATATGTGATTTTACATTTGCTTGTTTTGGTTATTAGCAGTTCATTAGTACGTAGGTAGGGTTTTTGACATACATAGGGTCCCAGGTTACCGTGTGTAATAATCCCTTGGTAAATATTAAAAAGAAAAACATATATTTAATTTTGTAGTTGGGCGGGTTTACTTTAGTGTAGATATACGTTGCTGAAGAAAAAGCAAGGGCTGTTTTCGTAACGAACCTCGAAAAACTGGGTTAAAACAATAGAAGCAAAACCAGAGACTAATTTCATCGCTTTGTTTCTCCTTCTTTATTATTGCGTTTAAAAATGTATGAATTTTGCTTTAAATTTGACTTGTTTAGCTTTTCCCTCTTTGAAGTTGTTTTCGCAGAAGCGCGCGAAGTTATTGTTTACCTGCGCGCGAAGTTATTGTTTACCTGCGCGCTTCGGGTTTACAAATAAGACGTCTATGTTAAGCCAAATTAAACCGTTCGTTCAATTACCTTGCTGCGATTCGTTCCGAATGAGAAAGCGGAAAGGAAGTGTTTTATGTTAATTACCTGATACTACTTGTGAATCTATGCTTCGTCATTCTGTGATAACCTTATTGTTCTACTGATCTATTTTTCCACAAACGTAAAGGACGTTTTTATTTGCTTCAGTGCGCTTCAGAAGAGATGAGTGCGGTATATTGCCTTCTGATGTGGTTAAATTGCACGCTTATTAGGGCTTCACTTCTGTCTAGTGCTGTTCTGGCAATATCAGAATAGACGCTCTCGTCGGCAGCGAATCATCGAATAAATAAGTAAATGATTGCTAGGCATCGCTCGCTCCTTCACCTCATTATGGGAATATGAAATATCTCTGTGTGGTGAGTGGGTGACCTTCCATCAACTTCTTTTCAAGTTATGTAAATGTCAACAGCTTCCAGGATACTAATGGTGATAGCATTACTTTCCCAGTGTAGTCATATAACCGCTCCGCTATGAAATAAGTAAAGGTGATATTAAATCTATTAGGACACACGTGTATTTAATATATTTTCCAGAAGTAGAACACTAAAACACTAGCTACATTTCTACACTCTGTAAATCCTTTCTCTATTCGTGCAATAGTTTTTTCCTACTTCCTTATACGAAACGATCAAATTTCGTTTTTCTTACGTGTATCATTATTTTAACAGTTTTCTTCATTATTCGCTTCTTGATCAGCCGCAAGTTGAGAAATAGCATTATTTCCTCGGTAAACAATTTTTGGTGAAAAAAAATGAGGTAATAGCTCCATGTTCTGACCCCACTGTGAAACTTTTCGGAAGGGATAAGTCATCTTGTGACCCTGAAGTAACTGAAGTTTTTGTCCATTCGACGCGTACATTTATGGTTTTGAAATTGTATGTTGACTTTGTTTTATTTTTCTTATATCGTTAACACTCTATTTGTGTGATTTAGGTAAAGTCAAACAAAGTTAATCGCGTAAGAGTTTATACGTAAATAAGAGGTGCGTGCATATAGTGTTTTGTAATGTAGGAATGATATCAGGCAAAACTTCATTATGTGTTTCGTATATTAAACGTGTGTATAACGTTATTCACGGGATCAGCTTCCCAGATACTGCGAAAAATTAAATAACTTATTCTATTTTCCTTATATTTCTGAAACTACTAGTTTAAATAATTGGACTATTGTGCGACAGTAAAAATGTAGAGATTTGTTTTGGACTATAGGCTTTCTTTAAGTTAAAAGCTTTCATCTTATTTTATCGTGTTTTACAGCCTTATCAGATATTTGTTTACTAAACTTTACATAAGTTTTCATTTAAAAAGAAACTGTTTTAAAATTAAACACAACTTTATCTTTCAACACAATGCATTTATTGAAAGTGACTTTTATATTTCATAAAGATTTACAGTTCTATACTGTAGAAAGTCGCTCTCTATTTTACGTTATTTTATTTATTTAATGTACTATGTTATTGTACCTTATTGTATTCTACATATACTTATATGTGTGTGTTTAAGTATGTGGTGGGACGTCAATAAATGAAGAAGGCATGACCGAAAACCTGACTGTCTCTTTGACACCACCCGGTTCATCACTCCACCAATCAACGCCAAGTAAGCTTCCGAAATTTTGAGCATATTTTCTTCATAATTGTAGCTTAAACTTCAATCACGGCCTATTTGTCTACCTAGGCTACTCTGACATTTCGTTTTTTTACGTCTTGAACTGATCAAATAATCAAATCATAAATTCATTTAACGCGAAGCTTTATCGACAACTGAGCTTAATTCCCAAAGGCTTGTCTAGACAATTTTATCCATCGTTTATTGCGCAGGCTGGTTTTACGTTCACTGTAAAAGGGATTATTGACGCAAAGTAATTCATTTCATCACCGTCCTTCCGTCGACTCTGATGACTCATTGCGCTCTCGGATGGTCTTAAAATTCATTTAAAGGTCACAGTTATAGCCGCAAGTTTGCTGCTACCTCAAAATTAAAAGATATCTCTGGGCGGAAATTCAGGTTTTCCAGTTCCTTCTTGTTTTTACATCTCATCTACAGAAGTAGACTAGGAAGCAATTGTTTGGATATTAATTTTGAAATACGAGATTGGTTTACTTATAACGACCAGAATATGTTGAAGTTTTTTAGATAGCTAAAACGTTGACCGTTGCTGCTGCGAAGTAAAATATGCGGAAGAAAAGCGGATTTGATTATGAATAACGAAGACGTCGCCGCATAAATTCATCCCAATAAGTTCTTTGTCGGTTGATAGCTGTTTATACACCAATTGACATTCAAACGTCAGGTGAAAATCTCCATTTCGATTAACTGAGTTCGAAACGTGACGTGACGTAAGTATGATAATAACAATGAAAGTACAGGCTATAAACAAACTAGGTATTTATTATACGAGTGCCTTAGAGCAGTATAGCGGAGTATTCCCATACGGAGAGAAATTACCTCGCATTGATTGAAGCTTTTTCGCCTCCATGCGATTCGCAATTCCGTGTCCACCACCGCCACCGCCACCGCCACCGCCACTACCATCTCCTATCGCCGTATCATCAGGGAAAACGGAACACAGAAATGAATTCCTTCGTCCTTGCGGATGGGAAAGGGGAAGCGAGCTTTGGAGGGTTGAACGGCCAAAGCTGAAAGGGGTAGTGCAACACAAATTAGAAATCTTCATAGCAGACTTACATAAACACTTCAAACATAATTGAGAGGAGAAGCGGAGATACGAACTCACCGCAAACATCTGCAGTGTTATAGAATGCGTTAAAATAACGTAAAAATGCAATTAAATACATACAATTACTGTTACACATTTGCTTTATGCTATAAAGGGGCCAATAAATGATTTGGGTGATTTCTGATGCTTAATATTTAGTTCAAAGGAAGCATCTTCACTTCTTGTTTAACTAAAACTTTAGAAATTTTAGCACATACTGAGTTTGTTTTCTCATTCTTTTAGATAACAATTAAATTTAGTATGGTTTATTCAGTTATGCAGAAAAAAATAAATAAAAGACAAATACGACCATTTTCATTCAAATACACGTTTTCATAAACATGTGTATGTTTTAGTTCCATACCAGGAATTTGTTTGTATGTCAAGGCCATCGTTAAATGTTCGTTTCATTTTGCAGTTCCATTAAATATGTAACTTTTCTAGGTAATGCGTATGAGTAATTAACTTCTGTGCGAATTCATTTTCCTATATCATTAATTAGCTTTTGCTAAAGCGTAGACATATTTTATAAGCCCGTAATTTATTGATGCATTACAACACTACACTAGAGTTTAAGCATGGTATTTCATTCAGAAATAGAAATAAGCCACAGAGCGGAGAGCATACTTTCCATTCCAATAAACCCCACATTACGGTGCAAAACTACTTCCATTTATTTTCCATTCTGGGAAGTGAGGCAAAAAAAACTATTTTAATAATCTATAACGCTAGAACCATTGATTTATATTTCTGTTTATTTCTACGATTATCTGTTTCACAATCATTGGCCTAAATTTGTTCTAAATGCTTGGTAATTTCTTACACTCGTAATAAAAATTAAAGAGTAATTAAGTTATATTGTCTAAATGATATTGCTTTCTAAATTTTAATTAAGTCACGATAAAGACATTTAATCTTTCAAAGTGTTCGGTGTAATACAGATTCGTGTAAAATGTCCCTTTGTGCTTCTGGTTTTAAGAAAACTATCTGAGTGCTTATTTTGGTGGGAACTAGAACTTAAAATATACAAACAGATTCAATGTAGTGATTTTAGTGCTTAGTTTAGAAACTTGAAAAAATCTGCAATTAATGTGCAAACTGTAATCTTTGTCCGAGCGTGTAGACAGACGAATTTTCTATGTAAAGCAGTTAAAGAAAAGTAACTTTTGTATTTTTCTGCGCTTATTCTGTTTGAAAATAGCTCATTTCAGGAGTAAATTTATTGTAATATAATGCACAAAAGCAAATAAAAACACCAAAAGGATTCTTTGTGAAGCTTTTTCAGTTTCGAAAACAATTAAATCGCAGTTCTACGGATAGCTTGGGATATCAAATTACGGTCTGTATAGCGTATTATTAAATATAAATAGCACAAGTTATTCGTGAGGCAGCTGAAGCCCTTGTTTTAATACTCGTATGTGTGTAGCCCAGCAGGGTGACCTCGGCAGTGTCTCTGTGAGTGTAAACGCCACAACGCAAAACAGAAGAAGCCGGCGAAGTGGGTGAGGTTGTTACCTCAAGCTTGCTTGTTTACTGAGTGAGGGGATGTTTATATTTCCCCAACCTGACGTTCTTCTGAGTCTAGGTCAACAGTAAAAGCGATGGACAAATGAAAAACGTTTCTGGCCGAGTCAAGCGTCGTGTTATCGGTCGCTAGCGGAAGGCGGATAGCAATCACTCCCTAGATACCGTGCTAACTTTTAAATGCTCCTAATTTCGTTTCGATGGGTATTTTGTGTGTAGTTTTATACTTTTCTTCGCACCTCCAAAGTTAAAACTTGGGATAATTCTTTCATTTGATTTTATGTTTTAAGAAATGCGGCTGCACTTTCATTGATTGCAACCGCCAGATGTTTGGGTCTCCATCGCATAGCAATTGGAGAATAAATTGCAGAAAACTTAAGAACCACAGTTCATTTTCCCTATACAACCTATTTCTATGTAGTTTAGCAACCAAAATCGCAAGAAACATACTTGGCTCTTTTCAGTGTTTTCTTTTAGAATTATCACTAACGACACTGTGATTTCCTATCCACTATTATGGATTTATGTTTTATGCGACTTAGTTTAGGGAAAGTTCATTTCCAAAGAGTGGCTTATAAGTTGATATCCATGTTTTTAACTTCCGCATATTACTCTTAAACATACGCATTAAAATTATATTTTTATTTCTTTGCCAAAAATGTATTCGTGTATGATTTGGTGCTATGGACTATGTGATCTTATCTGCCCATTAGTGTTTTTCAGATCTTATCGATAAACTAAAACAATTTTTAACTTACTTCCTGTTAAACGTAATAAATAATGCTAATAATAATTTCAGCTGTAATACAGGGCAAGAAAACGATCAACTTGAAAGGAAGATACAGATTTATATGTTAGCCACGATTCTTCCTACGGTAAATTTATCAAAATATTTATTCGAAATAACATCTTACTTTTATCTCGTAAGCCCGTCCGTCCTTCTAATGTTTTTGAGTTATATAAAGTGCAGTATGAAGGCACTTGAAGTATTACTTATAGATTACTCAACATTTTTATTCGTAATACCTCCAACTTTAACTAGTTTTTAAAACTATATATTATATATGATTTTTCATTTCAAGTTTTGTTTGAAGGACTACATTTATTACCACCGTGCATTCTTTACGACGTGTGAATAACGTGTGAAATTAAATTTAGTGTGTCATAATCTTCACTTCTGAATTTCTCTGTTTTGAGTTGGAAACACAGATACACAATTGAGTTCTTAGAGCAATAAGGCAAAACTACTATGCTACAAGCCTTCCATAACTACTATAATAGAAAGTATTAGACAACACAAACGACAGCACAATAACTCAGATTTTTAATGTGTTAGTAACAGTTTTAAGATGCATTCAAAGTTTGTTTTGCGTTTCTGAACGCTGTTTTGTGAACATAATACTCACGTTTCTTACACAATTCCCTCATCCTTAGGGAAACGTAGCGCAGGTTTGTCCGCAGTGTAGTGGAATTAATGGCGGCATATCCACAAACATAAGACATTATGTATGCCGCACCAAGTCGACCTTTGGAACTATTTCTGTAATCAGATAATTAGATTTCGAGCCTTTAATATTGTATGATCACAGATCACGTAAACAGTAATCAATAAGAACTTTCAAAGTAATAATTTTAGTGAAAACAAAAAAATGTGCTTTTTACTTTTGGAATCAGATTTGGTTTCTGTATTCACTTTTCGTAGTTTGTTTCAATTTATAGTATGACTTATTCAATACTGAACCGAAACAAAAATATGTTACTAAGAAAAACTTTAAAAGCTTCTTTTTCTAATTAATTCTTTTCATTGTTTTCCGAAAGATAAGTGTTCCCTGAAGAATAGCTATTTCAAAATGTTCAAAAATGTGTATAACGTATTCCGAACCTGTAATGTGATCATTGTAAATGATAATTTTATGTTCCTTCTTTTCCAAAATTAATAGTTTGTAGAATAAGCCCCCAGGCTCTATAAATTTATAAAAGTTTCATAAGTTAAAATATTTTAAAAATTGAACCGTGGACAATATTCGGGACGAAAAAATTATCAAAATGAATGTGTTGAAGGGCACCAGAAGTTTGTGCTTTGGTTTTACTCGGTACGCAGAGCCTATGATAAAAAATTCGAACCTGTTTGTGAAAAAATTGCATATTTTAAGAAATTTATCGTTCGATTGTTTTAATATTCATCAGGCATTCTCACACGTAGTTGACATCAATTGGCGAGTATTCTTTAACAATGCAATGAGAGCGTGCCACGCGTCGCATGTCTCATAACGTTTGTTCCTCATGACCTTGTCAGTATGACATGTAGGCGTGTTGCAATTGTTCTTTTGTATCTATTTGCATTGGGAGGAATGCTTTGTACAGCAGTCTGTTCACCCATTGGAAGTAAGTGATAAACTGCTGCCTTACAACTGATTCCAAATTGCATTTGCTGTTCCGCAGCCGATTTACAATTGCTTAGTTATTGGAAATTTTAGTGGTTTAAAGTTGTCAACATATAGTAATAGTAGTAGTAACAACAACAACAACAATAATAATAATAATATTAATAATAATAATAATAATAATAATAATAATAATAATAATAATAATAATAATAATAATAATAATAATAATAATAATAATAATAATAATAATAATAATAATAATAATAATAATAATAATAATAATAATAATAATAATAATAATAATAATAATAATAATAATAATAATAATAATAATAATAATAATAATAATAATAATAATAATAATAATAATAATAATAATAATAATAATAATAATAATAATAATAATAATAATAATAATAATAATAATAATAATAATAATGCCTTTTATTCCAGAAAGTATTTTTTTAAAGCATGAGTGAGTTCTGAACATAGAAATTTTGTTTACTTAAGTGAATATGTAAAAATGCTATACCCCGCATTCGAAACACTCAGGTTTCAGAATTACTACATTTTATATTTTCCAGGCAAAAATTTGATTTCGAACAATTTATTGCAATGAAACATGCTGCATTAGAAACCAAAAAGTCCAATATTTTGCACTCACGTGAGTTTCTCTACTCTTGTACTAACTATTCTTACAAAATCTTCTTCCTTTATCATCTTCGAGTTAGTCGAGATAAACATTTGCAGAAATTATCTTAATGCTGATTTTCTTGTGGGTACAAGGGGAATATGGGAATAAGTAATCCTTGAGCGATAGTCAAATCTATTAAAGCTTTGAAATTCCGTTCTCTCTGCACGGCCCACAGATAAAAAGGTGAATAACGACCGTCCATTTGAGAAAAATTAGGTACCGCAAACAGCAAGAAATATCTCCGAATTGATTCACTCCACAAAAAGTGTATTGGGACAAACTTTTTTGTGTAGTAAGATTTGGTTCATCTCTTATGCAATAGTCATCAAGAGTAAACAGGACTACATTGGCTATAGCGAGAAAATTCAAGATATACATTTCATTTGTTATAAAAAATATGTTACACATACGACATTTTAATCGCAATCGTTAGAGCCATTTTTCAGAAAATTAAAATTTTCGAAAACTTTTCCATGTAAAGGATAGTTTAAGTTGGAGGAATTTTCTTCAAAATGTTCGTGTCGCATCCTTAAAAGATATGAAACCTAAATACCAACTTTGGCTTTAAACCGACTTCTTGTTCTTGGGTTACGCTGTTCACAAACAGACACACACTATACCTTTTTTGAACGTTTTCTTGGATTCAGAGGGCCTCAAAACATACATCTCTGGTGAAATCTCGAAATTGAAATTGTGGGTCGAATACAATATTTCCCCTACTTACTATACATAGTAGAGCAACTAAAACTAATAATTGCTTGTTTATTACTTTGCAGTTTATATTTCCCCCAGTTTAATTGTCACTGATAAGGTTCTCTTGGCGATGCGCGTCACGAGGATTGTAAGTAGATGTGTAATGGTCACGTGAAACCCATATCAATGTTTAGTCGCTATTTTTGTAATTCATTGTTACGTATATTACATACTTGACAGGCTGTTTAAAAACTTGTTTAAATTAAATTAGCAGGTATTTATTTTAACCTCCGTGAAATAGTTCCTTTAAATATTGGTTACCTGGAGGCCAAACATAGTTTTAAAACTCCTAAGGCTTTTTCTAAACCATAGCCAGATGATAATCAAAGCTAAAGGCTGGTGGTACTGATCTGAGTTTATTTGTGAGCACAATTATAACAAATTTTGAAATATCTAAAGGTAAACAATATTTTGGTGCAGTAAAACTTCAATTAGTAAAAGTAATCTTGAAAAGTCGGTGTTTGTGTTTTTAATCATATCCAAGAATTAGCTTTTTTATTTTTAAAAAATCAAGTTTTTGCCCTGGTTGGTTAACTAAAATTTACTGGCTTAAATATTTTACACCAGGAGAAAGTTATTTAAGTATATCAAAGAAAATACGTAACGAAGTTTGGAATTTTATTTTATGAAGTTTAATATCACTGCGCGTCAATTTATCGCTGTTAATTATAAAGCCCTTCGATATTTCACGGTGGTTAAAATATTCTGCTCCAAAAATATTTCATTTTTCCGAACACTGAAGCAAACGTGGGCGTTATTATCTGCAAATCAGTTGCCGCCGCTGATTTTATTATTCTATAAAAGGCTTCCCAGAATAGGAATTATTCAACAGTTTAAGCTTTGAACGTTTCGTGTAATTTTTATTATTAACACGTACAACCAACGTTCCTAAGCCAAGCCTCATTCACAACTGTTGTAATACTGAACTTCTAAGAAGCTTTAATATATTTCAGGAATGCTTAGCATCTTTCGGTTGGTGTTCTTATTTTTACATAGACTATTTTCGGAGTCTTTCCGTATGTTTCGTCTGGTATTAAAATGTTTGTAGCAATAAATTGGCAGTTTTTTCGTGTAAATCAGATCAAAAACCTTAGTACATAATATGCTTGCAACTCTGTGAAATAATCGAATAATCGAACAGCAGTTTTTCAGTTACAGCAAAGAGATAATTAGTGCCTAGTGTCGCTCACCAGAAGATAAAGAAGGCTTCTGACTCTTAAGATCATGGCTATGGCGATTACTTATTACACTTTCAGCCTGAATCGAGTTTATGCACAACAGGAATTTAAAAGTGACAATAAAATTACACGTGTGACTTGGAAAGACAGCTTGGTGTTAAAATACTGTGAGTCGATATAAAACTGCAAGCAGAAATATGATTCATTTGCAAATGAAGGGAAAGATAAAATGTGTTGTGTTGGAACGTTTTCAATCTCTGATTGGATTATTTCTATGTTGTGCGTGTTAAGCAGTGTGTTGCAGCGCTTAATTAGAAATCATTTTCTTTACCAGGTGTTTCTAAGGCTTCCGCGTTCGGTGTGATTATTCCTTCACTATTGCGCTACGTCACCAGTGATTCCAGAGAAACTGTTGTACAATCTTGAAGCTTGAGTGAAATGTATATTCGCAACCTAGACAATGACCTCTTCAAGGCATGTAACTTCCTAAGTTCTTAATCAAGAGAAAGGAATGTAGTGCCAGAAATTTCTCTACTTCTCTGTGCTTTTTAACTCAAAATTGTGTTTATGTTCCCTGTTTTATTATAAAATTTCTACGGATGTGACAATCTGGCATCCAGAATTTTAAATACTGCATTCTCCAATGCCAATGAACTTAATTATACTTCAGTAAACATAAGCTTGTTAACTTTCCTTAAAGCCATATTTCTAACTTTTAATTTAATGCTTGAAGTGGGTAACATCACATACATAAAATTATCATATTATTCTAGACGAATCTAATACCTTACGTATGTTAATTAATAATAAACTTCTGAGAACGCAAAACACCTTTGTCTCTAACGGTTGCTAATTCAGCTCCATTTTGGGTAAATAAGAATTAGTTCGACTTACAGGAGCGTTCATAAACCAAATTATCACAGAAATAAACTTGTTCTTTTGCTGCGTCTCTTAAAAGATCTTGGGGAAAATAAATATTTTGCGCTACATTAAGTGCAAAATGATAACCCAATTTTTCTCAAGGTTTAAATTAGAAATTTCTTTAATGTACTTTTGACAATTCTTGTACTCTGTTTTAACAAAACTAGCGTTGAAGCAAATTAAAATCGGTGGGGAATGTTCGTGGTTCTTGGACCACTGCTTGGATTTGTAAAACTGAAGGATATTTAATTGACAGCAATAATAGTGCAGAATTGGCTGAAAAGAACTGTTCGGAGTGTAAAAAATAAAGATTATCCAAAATCATCTGTTTGAATCAGATACGTACAAATTTATTGCCTGTGAGATATTATTGGTGCCTTTGCATTTATTCACAAAAAAACGTAAATGATTCTTAGAGGTATGAAATATGCTTTCATAATTAGTGGTTTCTATACAAACAGCTTTAAATAAAAGTGTTTTCTAAAAGGTCCGAGGTAATCTCCAAAGCGAGCTTTGCTGATTACTTCTCAGACTTTTTTTCGGAGTATTCTGAATTTCTTAAATATAAATTATTGTGTTACAAATGCGTTATTTTATTGCTTTTTAAATTTCTGTTAAAATTAGTTTAGCGATGTTTTAGAATCACGAAATATTTATTCTTAAAGAGTGCTTTCAAGTAATGCAGCTGATAAAATGTGTACACTCTACTGATAAACAAAATATAAATTAGACATATTAATAATGAAGTATCACTTTTTTTAAAAAAAGAATTTTATTGTTCTCCTGGCTTTAGGTGAGATTATCGTAAGGGCAACATTCTATGCGAAGTAGTATTTCAATAAGAACAGAGTTTTCTATTTACTCTTGTTTTCTAATTGGGATATAAAACTTCAATAAGACTTTTGGTTGCTACGGAAAACGCTTTCTGCGTTCGAACCATGAATTATTTAAGAGAAAAGCGAATTCGTAAACCATAGTTGTGGCTCATTCAAAAGTTTTATTGAGTTCAATATAATTAAACAAGGAATACCTCAAACGAAACAGAACAGCTCTGGAAATGCATAAAAAGCTTGCGATTACTCTGAACTGAAAGTTTCAAACGAAGTAATGTTGCACAAACTTGCGTTATATTTTGTAAATTTGGCGTTACCTATATCTGCAGATTGTAATGGAAATTCTTAGGCTTAACAAATACGGAAAAGAGGTTAAATTATCTAGTCTCTTTCATTTATACGCTTATTTCGCAGTTCAGTTATGAGGTAGAAATATCAAAACTTGCTAAACATGTATTTCTAAGCGGAGTATTAGTATCATTACAAGCATGTGGTTATTTTTGATGTACTGAATCTCCTCTACGAAAACAGAAAACGCAAAAATAAATATGAAGCGTTTATTTTGTTATGTGTGAATGGCTTACTTTTTTCCTGTAAGGTAGACTTTCTACTAATAGTGTATACTGCTATATAAACACAAATGTAATTGCTGTGCCATTTAGTTTCGTTTAAAGTTGTTTGAAGCAAATGAGATATAAAATATATTAATTATTCAATCCAATGTGTCCATAGCTTTAATTCAGCATTTATTATTAAATTACGTGTAATTATCCTTCAAGGGCAATGATGCAATGGTTTGTCTCCTGGGCTACGAATTCTTTGAGAGACAAGGTATCCAATTTGTTACTAAGAACTATATTTACTTACCGAAGATAGGCAGAGGAAGATTTGCATTCCGTCCAAATATTAGGTACCGATATCCCTCCGAGAACAAGTTCTGAGATTCTCTGCGTAAACAGGGATTATTGTGAGAAAAGGTTTGTTTGTTTGTGTGCTTATAGGTGGGGGAGGGTGGGGGGAGGCGCGTGCGTGTGTTTATGAAAAGTGTAACTCGAAAACAAGAATGTCAGATATTTAAGGATGCCGGGCTCACATCTTCACACAACACCTTACATGGAACATTTTTTCCTTACTTTCTACTTTCTCAAAAATGGCTTGAAGGATATTGATTACAGTACAATACTTTCGAGACATTAAATGACAAATCAAACACATATCTCGAATTTTCTTTTTTCCAAATAAATGTTATGTCACTGGAAAGCGTATTTTGTATAAAAGCTTACTTCATGGAAAATACAGAGCGTGTCAAAGTATACAAATTATATTTTTTCACAAGGTTTAGGGGCATCGTGGAAGTTTCTGTTTTCCATTTGAGTGTTGCAATGTTTTGATCATTACAACCTCGAATGCCGTTGTTTTGTTTCTCGGAAATCATGCAACGGGTACACTATGTTAAGCTGCTTTATGTTAAGGTTTTTTGTTAAAATTCTAACTGTTGCTCATCCTCCTATATGCTCATGTACGTTATTACAACAATAAAAGGATGGAAACCGTTCCTGAAAGCATTTATCGTAATAAGCAGGAGACGGATAGAAAAAACAGAAAGCTTATTTATGAATCATTAGGAAAATATACATTAAATAAATGGCAGTGACGAAGAAAGTCGTGAAACTATAATATTTTACGTAGTATTCAGTCCAACACTAATACTCATTGATTTCCCAAGGATTAGTCCTTTCGCAGAAGCGTCTTCTGGAAGGGAGACGATATAAGAATAATTCCTATAATAAATAAAGCTACATTAACAATTACAGCTATACACTCGAATCTCTAGAATCCTAAATAAATATTTTACAACATTTCTTTACAATGAAGTACATAAAGCGGTGCTGAAAAATTGCATTATTTCGGTAATGGTTTCGCCAGAACGCTTACAAATAAATTTTCGTGAAGAACAAAATTGTAATTTATTTCAAGTTTCAATGAAATGTCAACATTTTGACTTGCTGAACGAAAGTTAGTGTAGCCATGAAATTATGTTCAGGAGATTAAGATATTTAAGAATTAAAAGTATTTGTTCTCCTTAATTTTCTATAATTGTTGCATAGAATTATTGCATGTGCCAAAATGTGTTGATCATAAGATATTTAATTTTCCTTTATGACTTTCGGCTTCAGCAGTGTTTGAGCTAAGATACTCCCATAAGTTTTGCTGCTTTGTTCTCAAAATATGCATATAGCTAGACATGCATGTGGATACCAAGTTGATTCTTTTATTTATGTAATTCGTTATAATTCTTTAACGGAATGTGAAGTCCATTATAGAATAACAGAAGAGTTGTATACTATAATTCACACGTTTGAAAATACTTAATGTCTGGCATAAGGGCGCGTGTGTGGCTTAGAAGTGCAACAAAATACAAATTAAAGTTAAAAAATTAATAAAGATATTTTCTTCTTAGGTAGTATCCTCAAAATATTTGCTTCTATGTCTTGCTAACACACACGGCACATGCAATAGCTTTGTATGGGGTTGGAGAGCGTAATGGTAACATCGATGGTTGACCTCCCTCCATGGTTTAGAGGTAGCATGTTAGCCTTTAGTCCAGGAGGTCGCGGGTTCAAACCCGGCGGAGGACAATGGATCTTTTCGGGCCTAAAAATATCTAACATGGCTTCCTTCGGAAGGGAAATAACGTCGGTAGTCCCGTGTCGTAGATTTACGGCACGTAAGAGAACCTCAAGCCTCATAGAGGCCTCTGAGTAAAATTAGGTCATCTTTTACGCCCAGTATAGAATGGGATGCTAAGAACCATAGCAGTAAGGCGAATCAAAAAGGCCAATTTTGTGATTTTTGTTCTCAAATTCAGGTTTTATTTCCATATGACTATTTCATATCTTCCGCTCATTTTGATGTAAGTTTCATAGAAGTACGTTAATCGTAAATACATTAATATTATTGTTGGTCTGGGTGGCTCAGTTGCTTAGACGCTGACCTGCTGATCCCAAGGCCGCGGGTTCAAATCCAGCCCAGACCTATGGTTTTTAAGTGTGCTTAAAAACGACAGCTCCATAATAATAGATTTGCTGGCATGTAAAAGAACTCCTGCGGGACTAAATTCCGGCACAACTGTGACGCTGATATGATCCTGGCAATTGACAGTGTCGTTAAACAACAAAGTAATTTTTTTATACTAAAATATTATTCAAAATAAAGCCGCATATAGGTTTTAGGCTTTCTCATCTTGTTTAACTGCAACTTCTGAAGAACTAATAATTTTCTACACATATGCTCCATTGTCTCTGTGTGCTGAAATTTGTATCACACATTTGCAACTAAATAAGCTTTATTTTAACTAAAAGAGTTTTATGTATTAGGTATACTAGTTAGTTTTTAATTTTAAACCCTTTATATTCCAATAAAAATCTAGGCATTGTGTTAAAAGATCAAAACTTTGCTTCTGATGAAGAAAATGTTTTTATTTCATCAGTGAACTGTAAAATTAGCACTGAACATCTCTTGAAAACCAGTCGTGGGCTAATGCAGCTAAGGCGCATTCCGTAATAGTTATGTAAACGGAGTATGGAGGTTAGGAATGTAAAGTTGTTGAAAACATAACTCGAACTTCCTTAACACGGGACTGTTGGTCCCCATAATGAGATTAGGTCAAATAATTTAAATTAAAAATGATAAGAATTAACACTTATAAAGGAAAAGACTAAGAAAATGCAATTGCTATTTTTATTTTTAATATTTGTTTTATTGTAGCTTAAGCCGAAACACTGCAGGTGAGAATTGATCAAACGTTTCTAATAATAAATCCCTTGTTCATGTGTTTATAGTTTCGTGTGCCCCTTGTAGTTGATTACTAGGGATTCGTTATCGGTCACTAATGCGTACACATGGCGTCATCAGATATCCTTAAAGTCCCCAAGCACAAAGGGTCTTTGAAAACAGAAATTCACAGTTACTTTTTCTCCCTTTCCGCTTTTGTTATATCGTTCGAGTTTTAAAATCTTTCATGCGATACAATTTTGGTTTAATTTCCCGTAACAGTGGAATTTTTATGGATAATTTTACTATAATATCGATATGTATCAGTGGATTAACTACTGAATAAAATAATCGTTTTGAAATCAGTAAAAATATAATTTAAGAAGCTTATGTTTTCACAGAAACTAAAACAGCTACAATTTAATGTTATTGAAATATTTTATATATCCAATCAAAATATACATTTACCTCAATGGATTTTAATTCCGTGTTTGTGTGTTCTGACTTTAATATGCTGTGAAACAATGAATTAAATAAAAATCTAAAAACGTTCCCATGTATGCTAACGAAAATTCGCAAGTGTATAATTTTACATGTATAATGTTGTGTGTTCTCCTCCATGTTGCCAGTAGGGGTAGCCGAGGTGATTAATGCACGGATACGTGAACCGGAGGTCCGCGGTTCAAATCTCGCCAGCACCCTGATTGGTTTAATCCCAGGTTTTAGTTTGTCCTCATACCTCGTAAATGCCAAGAAGGTGCCCAAATTTAAACGGCGGTTTTTCCCCCAAATATTCTTAAATTTCATGTATAATCCGTGTCACCGCCTGTGGTGCCACATGTAGCAAGAACGGGCGTTAAGCACTACAAAAGAGAAGAAAGGGTCTTCTACGTGTTGCGATTATATCCCAGCCTTACAATCGGGGGACCCAACTTCGAATCTTTGTTGACCAAGTAATCTTCCGCTTACCTCATAGGTTAAATGTTGCTTAGCCTTGGTTCGTTTGTTTATCATTCCATCCTTTCGTTCACCTTATCTGCATGTCTAAGATTTCAAAAGGGAATTTCAAATTTCAAAATGTAGTTGTTGATCTAAGATTTAAAAAATGCATAGTTCAGAAATATTAACTAATGCTGCTCCAAATGCATTAAACCCTGTATTTAAACGGATCTGACCTATAATTCGATGATTAACTGAAACCCTGTTGTAGATAATAGGTTAACAACCATTACGTTATTTGGGTTTAGAAAACTCTCTTTAAAATGTATTTGTTAGACTAAGAAGCATGTTGTTTTATTTAGGATACCATCTGTGAGATTGCTAAATTTATATTTTCAGTTGGATTTATTTAAACTCTTAGTACGGTTAACTACGGTTTAATGTTTAACATGTACACCAAATTTTGAGTATATCTCAGTTCCTCGTATATTATTTTTGTTATTATCTTTCTACTGTCATTTGAAGTGGCTCAAATTAATAAACTGTATAGACGAATTTTTAGTTATCCTGCTGTTTTAGAAGAAAATACGCGTTACATGTCATATTTTATTCTTTTGTATAAATATTTGCATAATATGAGTATCAGTATTTAATAATATTGCAACTAATAGATTAACAAATCTTTATCTCATTATTTTTGTCTTGTTATTTATAAAGTGTTACACAAAATTGTGTTTGATTTATGTCGAATAAGAAAGAAGAGTTTAAAATTATAGTATTATTTCTGACCTTATACTGTTTAAAAATAATTTAATGTGTACACAGGCCTTCCTTCGACCTTCTCTTGTTCTCTGCAGCTAAATTAGTAACTTTGTAGGTTCCTGAAGTCTAGGCAAATCTTATGGTTTTACTACAATTTTATGAGAAGCTAGCCTTATAGGCAGACATTTAAACCCCTATGGGACATTATTTAAAAGTTCTTAACGCTATAAAAGCTACAGAGAATGAAAGTAGATTTGTAGTATTTAATGCTATTAAAATCCATATTTGTGAGCTTTAAAAATGTTTAGCCTTTTTTTCACAGATGGTTATCCATAATGCATTAATGATTTTTAAAACTTCTAACTTTTCAGAGAAATGAAGAATGTGAAATTATTGTTGTGATTACATCCAACAGATTGAATTTTTTTTAAGAAAACGCGGAACCTGCTGTGGTAACAAAATTCACCAGTTTTCGCCGACGAAGATGTTTGTGGAATGATTGTGCTGTGTGTTTTTCTTTTCTGTTTTGTTCTGTTAAAAGTGAGTGCCTATTTCTGCGAGTAATTTGTATTAGAAGTGAAATTAGGCTGTTTATGTGGACAAGAAAGTGCATCTGTCTGGGAGAAGCGGAGTATGCAATGCCGTGTGTATGTTGCGCGAAGTGCGGGGTCTGCCCGCCGTCTTTACGAAAGTGGATATCCCGCGGTACAGAGACTTCTGTGAACTTCAAGTTATCAAGTGAAAAGTGTTTATTTATTAAGTGTATTTTCATCACCACAACATGCTTCATTTTTATTTTTATCAGTACCATATACGAATCCCGAAATATAGCTAGTGTGGTGTTACAAATATCTATCTCTGAATGATTATTAATTATTTAAGGTTTCTGGTAACGATTTCCGAGTTGGTATTTTCAAACAGTTTAGTTCGTGAACAAGGTAAAGTAACTATATTGGAATTCAATTTTTACCCATAGGGAAACGTGTTGAAATATAACTAAATTACAAATTATTTACGTCGCTTGACTCCATCTCTGCACGAAATATACCTTCTTAATAAATTCCATTATTAGCCATTTTATAATCAACTTAAACTTTTCAATAAGATTGTTATAAAAACTGCGGACGAATAACATAATCTGTGCTTGCACTTGTAGTTTCAGCAGAAATGTTTAACTGATTGGAAATATTGAATAGGTGTTATTTTATGTATATTGGACACAACGCACTAAAAGCGACGGGAAATACTAACAACTTTCACAGTTTGCACATGCTAATGTTCTTCTATCATTAACAATTTTTGTGAACTGCATAAACCAAAACTAATTAGAAATTATTGTTTATATATAGTGACTTAATTGCAACAAACAGAAAATTAAAGTCGTGACCGGTATGTCAATCTACTTGAAATAACCTCAAATTATATTATACCAAAATAAATAAATGAAATGTTATTGTGATTTGTAATTTCCCTACAACTTTTTCATACTGGAGCTTTTAAAAAATATATATATTTATTAATATTCTAATAAGTGTGTCATCCATGACTACCTTAATCAATTTTAGTCACTTTTGCACACATTTGTTTAAAATATTTTCTCCGAAAATATCTGAGCGTATTTCTTCTCCGTGTTCAACAAAATAAATTTAAAACTCCATAACCTCTCTAATACCACTTGCTTTACTAGTGTTGTATTCTTTCGAACATATCAATATTGTTATTAGGTAAAGGGGGAGTACTTAAATAAATCTTTTGTCAGTTGCGATTTTGAAAACTAAAACCGAGAATGCCGATTATTTATCACATTTGGCAATTAAGGATAAATATTCATATGTATTTTATCTGATTTAGCCATATGCAAATCTCGTACTGTATGAAGCTAGAAGTAAAATTCAGCTGCTTTCGGAGACGGATGTCCATTATCTGCGAGAAGTGAATTCCTGCAAGAGAACTTTGTATTAAAGCATCAAGGAAGCCACACATTATTTTCAACTCAAACCGGCAAAAGTCTCGTGTTCGGATTCCTTTCGTGCTTCTAAAGCACACACCAGTATTGATTGGTTTCTCGGCGAATTTATATTAGCATCAGAAAAACAAATGATACCGTCAACTCAGTAAGGTCTCCGGTTTCTTAATTTCCTCGCAGTTTACCTAACGTTGATGGTTTTGCATCTGATCCAAAATTAGATTTCGACGTTTTCCCAGAAATACACAACAAAATCACTTTGAAGCAGAATCCGTGTGTTCAGGTGTTTGTTAACAGTAATCAAAGCGAAAAACAGCATAAGTACTATAATTCATATCTAGATTAGACACTTCTTAAGTATATGGCCAAGAAACCACACAATTCATCTGGAAAATGTTTCGTTATTAATAATAATAGCGTTTTGATTAAAATACCCTATGTCTGAAATTTGACGCAACAAGACAAATGCCTACACTAAACATACAAATATATTCACGCTAATCTTTATATTCGATGACAAGAGTAAATATTAGGCAAAATCTTACCATAGGTAAGACATAGCACTCAAATCAGTTATGTGAAAAAATTATTTTATTGCCTTACATAGTTTTGAAATATGCTTAACTGTTTCCAATTCTTTTCTTCTCGCGCCTTAAACAACGCACTTTGAAAAGTTAGCTATCCGTGCTTCTATTTCTAATGAAGTTGTGTAAAATAATGTTTGGTACACTAAGCATTTCAGGCTTTTTAGATATTTGAGGCTTTTCAGGCAATAATATTCTGTAACAGAAGCTATTACTTTCTCTACTACGTATAGTAACTAGAGGAAGTATTGTATTCCACCCAAAAATTCGATGTCGAGATTTCACTGGAAATATATCTTTCGAGTCCCCTTCTATCCAAACCAAGCATTTTTAAAAAAGGTCCGTGGTTGTTTATGTCTGCCTGTGTGTCAGTCTGTTATTAGCATTATTCAAAAACGAAAACTTCGTTAAAAACCAAAGTTGGTGTTTAAGTTCAATATTTTTTAAGGACGCGACACGAAGATTTTGAAGAAAATTCCTTCACCTTAAACTACCCTCTACGTGGAAAATTTTGATTTTCCCGAAAATGACTCCAACGATTTTGATTAAAATGATTTGCTGAATGATTTGCTTAAGATATTATTATGACAAATGAAATATATATTTTGAATTTTCTGACTATAGTCCATGTAGTCCTGTTTACTCTGGATGACTTTTGCAGAACTGGCCAACCCTAAGAGATAGACCAAATCTTACTGTACAGAAACTGTAGATCTTTCTAAAACACACAGGTAATTCCAAATATTTTTTTGCAGAGTGAACCAGTTTCGGAGAAATTCCTTGTTATTTGTGTGAGTTCTGGAATACTTAAACTATCGCCAAATAGTACATCATTATTCATCTTTTTATATCCTAGCCGTGCAAAGAGAACGGAATCCCAAAGCTTTGGAAGATTTGACTATCGCTCAAAGCCTACTGTATTCCCCTTGCACCTACAAGGAATTCAATAAGATAGTTTCTGAAAATGTTTGTCTCAACTAACTCGAAGAAGATACAGCAATAACAGTTTGTGAGAATGGTTAGTACAAGAATAGAGAAAGTCGTGTGAGTGCAACACATCAGATTTTTTTTTTTTTTTTTTTTTTTTTAAATTATCATGATTAATGTGAAAGAGGTATACGTGTAAAGAATTAATACCACAATAAGTGATAATGTGAAGAGTGTTCAGTTTTACAATATTTTACTCACTAGTTAAAGGCACGTAAAGTAATTTAAACATGTTCCGCTGAAGCTGTGTCATGTTGGTGTAAATATTATGTTAAAGAAACGGTAACACAAAAATAGACGAGAGGCCTTCCATGTCCTGCAAGAGAAACCAGGGTAGTGTGCAGCGCTTATGAAATCGCTTACGTTAAGTGTTGCATGGAACATATGTTTTAGCCAAATTTACGCGTATTTTTACAATCAGGCGTGTGTTTACAAAAATTACATGTTCTAATATGTCAGTGTCTTATTCATGGCAATTTTCTCCATAGTTATGATTAAATTCAGTATCTTCACACTACCTTTACCTTAAGCGATTTATAGAAATATATATTTGCTCTTTAAAATGATTCACCTTGGATTACTAATAGGTTACAAAGCATCCTTTGACATTTTCAAACATATTTATTTTGAGAACAATTTTACTCACCAAATATTTCAAAACTTTCATATACCTTTGTCCAGAAATATACAAAATCTAAGTATTTAAGCTATATATTTCATTAAATTTATATGGCGTGCTACTGAATTCTCCATTGATCATCCTGCAAACATTAAATATATGAACCAAAATTTCTGTTGTTTTTTTCCCCATCTTCTCGTATTTGAAATTGTTAATCACTGTCTTACTGGCATTTAAAGCATAAAGTCATCACAATTTCCAGAAACCGCGGCTCTATTTAAATATATCATAGCTCATCAATAATTTCATTCTATTTTTTGCTGGACAGTAACTCAAATTACAATTGGCCTGTACTTAAAAATGAGAAACACGCGATCCTGTCGTACCAACTCTGGAAAGTTGAATTACAATTAAATAACTAAAATTAAACACACATAGAGATGTATTTTAAATTTCACGTAACACTAAAAAATGATTCTCAAAAGTCAAGTTGAATTCGTGATAGGATTACTCACCTCCATCTTAAAAATTTAGGCAAAAATCGATAAGGTAGAAAGAAAATTTGAAGCTTTAATCCACAAAAAATACAAATTGTATTGCAGCTTAGGTGTTCTGATATTTCTCCAGAGTTTTTATTTATTAGTTTTATAATCTTTTCGTGTAAATTACACCGATTTATCCGACCATTTCACTCTGGTGTTTAGAAAATCATGTACCTGGTGCAAAACTTTATTTGGACAATGTGACTGGCAAATAACTTAAACGGCTACATAAAGAGACTTTGAGACTTGCTCATTCGTCAGAACAAAACCCATTTTCACACAAAATTTAAGATGTAAAAATTACCTGTAAATTATTTTTAAACGCATACTTGATAAATTTGGAAAACTGATGTAATGTTCGAAAAATTGCAAAGCTAATAAAATGAAAAATCTTTAAAGCACCAGAACACGTAAACTGTGGTATCATTTGTTTCTTATGCGTATTAAAATGAGTATTTTCTCTCCGTTAATTGTGTTGAGTAAAAGGAATGCTTTACGCAAATAGAAACTAACTTAGTAAAATTGATACTATTTAAATATCAAAATTATCTACCTATACAAATGTTATTGCTATTCGGTAGTTAAATTGACCGCACGAACTTTAATAATAAATTTAGTTTCCGTAGAAACGCTAGCTTCTCTGAATTTCTTGTAATCATTTCTGTTATCAATGAAAGGAAAAGAATACACATTTTCTATTTGGGAGTGGAATTCTTTTTGTGTCTCTGAAACATCAGCATTAAAATGAATTTAATTTGTAGTTGTGTTTATTTGTTATTTTAAAAAGTATGTTTTAATTTGTTTAAGTACAAATGCCATAATTATGCTGTTTGTATACCTATTTAAAAAATTAATAACGGCTTTTTTTCTGTAAAGCGGGAGCTTTCGCCGATGTGATATTTCTCTGCGGGTTCCAATGTCCACAATGCGGATAATGTAAACTATAGTATTTCACATTACATTGTTAAATTAGTTTTATTTCTTCCCTGTGTTGCTTATTTCATTTGTTTATGCATATATTTACTGTTTATAATGGGTAACAACTCATCTTTTTTTATCCTTGACGTTTGTATTCCGAAAAGTTACATCTGAGGCTAGGTGTAATGAGATCCTATTTACTCTTGGAAAATGTTTACTATCATCTTTATTAATCTAATCTTGGCAGTTAACTACATAGCATCTTGGCAAGACGGCGTAGTTAAGGAGCTATTTCTGTGGAGGGCGTAGGTTCAAATTCCGTTTAGGTAGGCTACAGGGTTCAGCTAGTCTTTTTATGTTTCTGGGATTTAATAAAGCAAACGATATCCCAAATTTGGCATGGATAACTCAACACTTGTTAACTGTTTACAAATTTAGACGTTTTATTGCAGCGCAATTCTTTTGTAAACATCTGAAGGTGAAAGTACTGTGAATTAGTGGAGACCCGAGTTTTAGGATACCCATCTGTGTAAAAAGGCTAAAAATTTCAAAAATTGTCAAAAGTGGATTTTTGTTTTATCAAATAATTTAAATCTTCTGCTTTATTTTGATATGCTTTTTATAGCCTTACAGCCTTTTTAACTATGTCACGTGGCCGCCTAACTGATTGCTTGTAAGTGGCCATGTCCATTTAAATCAATACAGTTCCATTATACTTGCTGTGACTTCAAACTTAGTTTTTCCATGTTTTTATTTTTAACACTATTTGCTCTTTAAAATGCTCCACACGATGCAATTTTCAGTACTTATGCATGAAATTTGGTGTACCTGCTTCGAAATAATATTAAAAAGAAATGATGAGATAATTTTTTCATAACGTGAATAACTGCTGAGTAATTAAATATTAAAATTTACATTTCGAAATTTAAATGAAAAAAATTATGAATTTAAACTTTAAAATGTATTTTTATCCTAACTAATAACAAGATTAAAAAATTATCTCATCAATTTTCTAACATTCTATTACGGGACATAACTAAAAATTATTAAATTTTTCAAATCAAAATTGCATCATGGGGAATCATTTATACAAATATTTAAAAAATATAATAAAATATTAATATGTTAGCAACTAATGTGACTAAATGTATGAAATTTAGCACAGTTACTCCTCACTATACGGTGATTGTTGTGTTAACATTTCAAATCAATCCAATGAAAACTGTAGATTTTCAAAATTTCACAGATGGGCATCCTTAAAGAGTTGTCTGTCACCTTACAGTCCCTGAATTACAACGAAACCTATAATAAGATTTCTGTAGGCGGTTATCTCGATTAAAACATGTAGATATAATAGTTTGTTGTGGAGGGAATATTAAAGTGAATAACATAGATTAACGTTTTTAAAATTATGTTTGCCTTCACAGATCTCAGAATGGATATGTTATGTAGTTTCTGCTGATGGAAGTGTGTTATTTGTTTGTGAAGTTTTACACTGTAAAGATTCATAAGGTATATGGATTTCTGCTTAGCGACCTGTGAAATTATCTCCACGTTTTGTGCCTATGTTTATAACCCCAGACGTTCTTCTTAGTTGTCAACAAGCTTAGCATCCTTCTGCGCTTGGTATCTTGCTCATTAAGTGATATTCACTTTTCGCTGATGTTAGCACATTCACTTGTTATCGACTCGGGGAGAAGTTCTTACACCTTACCAACACTATTACACTATACGTATAGCAAAATAATGTATATAACACATTTACTGCAGGCAAATGACTGGGTAGGTTTAAAATATTGCACTACGTTCACTTTCACATACTTGCATATTCACTTATAATATATGTACTATACTGGCTTGTTGGTAACTCGAATGTATGACAAATATAAACGCAGACTGGCCGATGTACACAAAAACTTCTTATGCCTGATTAAAAAGCTGTTCAATAAAAATGCAATATGTACAATCATGTCCATAAATTCTATTTTTTCTGATTAAAGGAAGTGTGCCAAATGGCCAATTCGCTGAATTGCGCAGTGGTTAGAATTTGGGGCTGAAACGCACGCTCTTTTAATTTTATCTTAGCCACTGTTCAGGATTTCGTTATTATCATTAAGTATCAAACTCATACAATGTCTGCGAGCATTCAAGATATCCAGTGCTACTTTAATGGCTGCAACAGACAGTCCACATTCCTGCTTACGAATATATTCAACAGTAGACAAAACCCTTTAGACAAAAGAAAGTGGTGATTGTAACTGAAAATGCTGTCCCTGCCATCTATAATACTGTTTCACAGTTAGAAAAAATTTGCAACGGGTAAGGAGAGTTCGAAATACAGAGATTTAGTTTTATATACTTACCAATGTCAAAGCAAACTATAAACAAATTAAAGTAAAACAAACAAGGAAAATATGCAATAAATAGGTGTTATAAGGGATGTATCGAAGATAAAATTGCCATAGGTTATAACTGAATCAACAATTGCAACATCTCATTAATTCTTTCGTGGTTCTATTGTTTAATCCCCTAGCGATTGCGCAATATTATACGCTATAAATAGCGGTTAGCGCGCTCGCCTACCACCTAGGCGGCCCGGGTTCGATCCCAGGGACCCGCATGTGGTATTCGTGGTGGACGAAGCGGCGTCAGGGCGGGTTTTCTCCGGGTACTCCGGTTTCCCCCGCCATCTCATTCCACCGGTGCTCCATCTTCATGTATCATCAGTGTCACCGCCTGTGGTGCCGTAGTAGTAAAAGCGGGCGTTAAACACAACAACAACAACGCTATAAATAATATCAGAAATGTAATCATTTCTTCAAATATTCAGCACGGGGTTTTCTTAAATCCATATTTCTAAGGCATGAGAATTACGGGGAAAGATAATAAAAGTGAAATAAAAAAGAAAGGTGAATCAGTGACATAAATACCAACTTTATTACTTTTTCTTCTGGAGCTAGCTCATGTTTAAGTTTACCAAGAACACTTTAGTTTCTTCTTTTTAAACGTTCTTGTTTAACATGGTACGTGGAGCAAAGGTTTTCATTTGTAATTTTCTTGCATCTAAAATTTAAATTTCTTGATGCAAAAGTATTTTAGGTGAAGACTAAGTCCTGTACTTCCAATGTTAATTTACTAAGTGTTACGACCTATTAAAGTAAAAGTTTACGGCATACTAACACAATATTTTTGAATTAACTAATGAGCTACTTAAGGGATTGGCAACTTTAAAATATTATAGTATTCTAAGCCTAACATATTTTACTGCTAAGTGTATAGCCATTGTTCCTTTTTAAAAATACCAACGTACATATTACCTCACATGTCCCAAAAATGTTAGTATCTAGAAGATGTCAATTAAATGATGGTGAATTCGAATGTTTTATGACAGAACATTAAAAACTGCATGTACCTATTTGAAACAATTAAGTACAGGAAATATTATTCAAACTAAGCCTAAAGCTTGAAATATTTATTCAAATAAGTATTTATTCTGGCAAATAACACAACTGAGTTTACTCTTAGAATATTCTACAGTTATTCTTGAAAGATTAATGGAAAAACTTGCCTGTGACGTATTGTTTAATTTATGTAATTATTTCATCTGGAGAAAATACGATTTTATAACAAATGTATGAAAGCACGTACCGTTGCAAGCAAAAGGAAGAGGCATACGTTTGTGTGTGGTTAAATGTTCACTTTTGTTTTAGCAGAATTAATATTCCAGAATAAACAGTTTTATTACAGGTATTCAAAACACAGGATATGTAGTTTGCACACAGAAATATGGAGAGGGAGGGAGTATAAAATGTAAGGAGAGTGTGAGAGAGGGGTGGAGGAAGAAGGAATGAGAAAGTGGGCAAGAAATTTAACGGAGTAACGCGAGCAGAACCATGGGTTCAAATAATTGCAAATAAGTTTTAAATATGTGGCGTTGAATGTCAACGAAAATAATTTTCCAGAGCTCTAAATACAAATAGAGTTGCAACAACATGGGTAGTCGGCACCGTTAAGGCAGGGACTCTTGAACAGAAGTATGAAGTTAAAATTCCACCAGATCTGTGGTTGCTTCCATGTTTCCCTCAGTGCTCATAATTGGGAAATACCTTAAACTTGGGCCAGAAAAGTTTCTTCCCATATTTCCTTTCGCAATTATTATTTCATTTCATGCATCACCATTGTCCAAAGCTGTAGCGCCGTATGCAGTAAAATATTCGTAACTTGTAGTTATATCACTTTAAATTTAATTAATTGCATTTACTTTTTCTAATCCCTGAATAGATCCCCTATATGCAGGAAATGTTCAGAAATTAAAATTATAATTATAAGAAACGATATTTAATATTCCTTCTTCAGAACTAATGATTATTTTTCACCTACCAGTATAGTTTTCTAGGAAAAATAATCTACAGTGTGTCATATTTACAAAAATTAAAGTAGATTTTCAAAAATATGACCGCAACAACGATACTATAGGAAGTTGCACTAAAAAAATTCTGATGCGTTTTTGTTGAACTTTTAAGAATTAATGTAACATATTGTATGAAAACCTCGTTTGTGGAGTATTTACAGTGTTGAAAAAGGAACTAAAAATAATTCGCCATAAAATGGAATTAAGTTAAAATTCACTAAATTCTAAATGTGGAGGAGCTCTAAAATACAAGTAGATTATGAATATACCCGGTTTAGAGTATTTTCTTAATAAAAAGAGCAGAGAAACGGTGGTTTTATAAACGTTTTGTCTAAATTAATATTTGAGCACTCCCTAAACCAGGAGAACAAAATACAGGTTAGAGATATAATATTTCTTGTTTCAAGGCCTATAGATTTAATAGCCCAGAAAGATTATTTCTTTGGGCGAATTAGGAATTTGGCACCACTAATTCAAAAGGCCACACCTCAAAACTTAGTAATTTTGTAGCAAGGCCCCTAAAACTTGTCAGTTATCGTGCATAAAAATCAGCTTTTTACCTTGAATCAGTAAGCATCTGAATAACTATTAAAACATAAGAGTGCAAAAAACGCACAGTAATAAATGCGACTGTTTTTATATTGGGTTTGGTGAGATTTTGAAAAAATAATATTACAGATTTCCTACATAGTTAAAATAGAGGAAGAGGAACCGAGTAATGGTTACATTTTTTTATTTACATTGTGGTCCTTGAGTTAAGTCTGTTTAAGGGACACTGGGAGTGAAATTTTGGTCAAAATTGTCAAAAAGTCGAAATTTTTTTTTTTTTTTTCTTTTTTACCTTAAAATGTTCCTGGAACACCTGTGCATTTGGATCAACTAACATTTTTCACATCCCCCACTCCATGTGGCCATTACGGCCCTTTCAAATAGCGCTCTTCCCTTAACGTAC
Organism: Tenodera sinensis; assembly: GCA_030765045.1. NCBI lineage: Eukaryota > Metazoa > Arthropoda > Insecta > Mantodea > Mantidae > Tenodera > Tenodera sinensis. The sequence continues at coordinate 30,662,236 of CM060962.1, read as the reverse complement.
ACAGGATGCTCCTATATAAAAGCCTGTTTTTCTCAAAACGACATTTCTGCACATTCCAAAAGAAGGTCGCGCCTGAGTTTTGCTTCAAATTCAATGAAAACTTCCAAAAGTATTCATAAATAGCAGCTAAACAAAACTATGATTCAATATTGATGTTATCATTAACATGAATTCCAAAAACTTTTTTTTTGTATGAAAAAAAATCAATAATTTTTAAGATTAAATTTTCTTTGTCATTAAAAAAATATGTACAGCATAATGAGCAAACGTATTTCAAATATCTCTTCATATAATTGTTGCCCATGTTTTAGAGTACCAGTTCTTTAAAGCCTGCTGAAGCACTCACTTTCCGATCGCTTTTATGTTTTATTATATTTGAATAAATTTATATGATGCCTAAGCTTTTTTGATGTGTTGAAACTAGCCGTAATCATTCTCAGAAAATCCTAGAGTTGTTGATGTCAGACACATTCCTTCCTCGTGAGAGGAACACAGTAGTTAGTATAGATCAGGCATGTCAAACGTCACTCCGAGGGTGTGAAGAGAGGAGTCCACCCCTCCTTAACTGCAGTAGCACGCTCTAGTAGAACCGGTTTTCGCTTTGTTTTTCCCGTTTTCCGATTTGATCATCACGGAGGGAGGGAAAATAAGGGGAAAATTTTTCACCCCTGGTGAGTTCTGTTTGACACCCCTGGTATAGATAGTAGATCTATTGATGACATAATCGTGAGCTGCCATGTGCTAGTGTTGCCCATTTCCCCTCCAGAGAGCAGAACACCCCTTAGAAGTTATATATGTTATATTTGTTAAGCCAAACATTCCGCTTTATCATATAGCCCTAAAGAAGGGATCAGCCAGTGTTTTAATTGGCGGGCAGACATGTATTTTATGTGAGGAAGCGAATCAGGTATGAATACGATAACTTTTAAAAGTTTTGAACGATACGTTCGGGAGTGAAAAAGGAAACAAATGCCACTGTGTTCGAGAGGAACCACCGAACCATGCAAAAATGGAGTTATTGGCTCTGTATACTTTTGCAGATGTGTAATTCCAGAAACAAGAATGTATTGAGGTGGAATATACACTTGCAACCCAACATTCGGTATCGGAGATCGTATTCAAAATGAATTTGAGTTTTTCAGAGGGTGCGGTTGGTCACACCATCATTTCGGGGAAGCCATTCAGCACGGATCTCCATTCGTCGCACGTCAACGAACAGGCACTGGTCACTCGCATCGACAATGCTACATTGACGAGATAAGCGCCTCCCATTGTCTCTTGCTTTTTCAAAACTGTTACAATTCTCAAGCGCTGCCACGGTGGATAAAAATCAAGGTCCACATGGCTCTGCAGGAATGTCTCGACTCTTCTGTTGTCGTCATTCTGCTCACAGTATAAATCGTAACTGTAGTCCTAAATAAACAAGCGAGAACACATGCCTATTATACCTGTTCCTTACAACCTTGCCCTGCTAACATGTATTCTTCCGCACTCCCTTTCCTCTATTTCGCTAATGTTCACCTATAACAAACAAGCCCTGTGGAATGCAAGATTAGGCGATAAAACACTCTCTTACGATTGGAGCACGTGCAATCGTAATTCTGAGCGTCGGGTTTAACCAGACCTGCTCCTATCTATTTTGTTGACTACTCCTTGATGGAAATCAACCAACCATGTGCACAACAATTTCAGATTTCAACCAATGACAGTCTTCATTCAGGGAAAATTTATAAGCATCTGTGTCACCTCCTCTGCTTTTCTTATGTTACGAACCTAGCTGCACTGTTCAGATGCGCAATAGCTTAACTAATTTGACGCAATAGAACCGCTAGGTTTAAATTTCAAAAATCTGATGTGTTGCACTCACATGACTTTCTCTACTCTTGTACTAATCATTCTTACAAACTCTATATCTTCTTTGTTTTAGTCGAGATAAACATTTGTAGAAATTACCTTATTGTTTATTTTCTTCTAGGTACAAGGAGAATATGGGAACACAGTAGGCTTTGAGCGATAGTCAAATCTTTTAAAGCTTTGAGATTCTGTTCTCTTTGCACGGTTAACATCTGAAAAATGAATAACGATGTTCCATTTGACAGAGGTATAAGTTCTCCAAAACGCTCACAAATAACAAGGAATATCTCCGAAATGGTTCAATCTACAACAAATTTTATTCAGACATAAATTGTGTATTTTAGCAAGATCTACTTTTTTGTATAATACGATTTGATCTATCTGTTACGGTGTAACAGTTATGCAGGTCATCCAGCGTAAATAGGACTACATGGTCTATAGCCAGAAAATTCAAAATGTACATTTCATTTGCCTTAAAATTATCTCAAACATGGCATTTTAATCAAAATCGTTAGAGCCATTTTCAAGAAAATCAAAATTTCCGAAAAATTTCCCATGTAAAGGGTAGTTTAGGGTGGAGGAATTTTCTTCAAAATCTTCGTGTGGCATCCCTGAAAGACATTAAAGTTAAATACCAACTGTGGTTTTTAACCGACTTTTCGTTTTTGAGCTAAGTTGTCCACAGACTGACACACACACACACACATACACACACGGACCTTTTTCCAAAAGTGCTTTTTTGGATGCAGGGGACCTCAAAACATTTATTTCCGGTGAAATTTCGACATCGAATTTTTGGGTGAAATACAATACTTCCTCTACTTTACTAGGCCCAAATGACCTCGCTGTCGATGGGACCCTTAAAACCCCACACACACTCACTCATTCCCTCACTCCCTCACTCACTCACTACTCACTCACTCATTCACTCACTCACTCACCCACTCTACTTTACTGTACGTAGTAGAGAAAGTAAAAGTGGCTGACTTTCGCTTCGGTGAAGCATCTAATGTTGAAATATGAAATATTATAAGACTGAACCCTGAGAGTATTGAATGCAACAGGAAATATGTTGGAATCAGTTTGGCAAATCTAGTATTACAGCAGATACTCCAACTACTCACATTGCCAACATCCTAAAAGATTGGAGCATCAAAATAATAATCTTATAGGCCGTGCCAAGGGATGCTGATTTATATATCCTTGCTTCGTGTTTCTTTTAAGAGGTTAATAATTACAACAGAGCATTTAAATTATATTCCATAGGCAATATCGTCTTTTAATTCCTTAGCCCTATTAATGCAACTCGTAATACCCAATTTGTCTAGACAAATTAACAATCACTCGTATGATAATTGACGTGCATTCCGAATGCATTAGCTGTGTTGCATGATATACTTTATTAACATGGTCTTGAAATTACAAATTTGACAATTCCTTTCGAATAAATTAAGATTATTAAGATAACATTATATTAGCTTGCTAAATTCATATTAAATAAGGAACTACTTTGTATCGCACAACTTATTCCACTACAGCAACCAATGAGAGGTGACCAGGGCTAGAGAAAAACTACCACCCCCAGCTCGGAATCGAAATCGGTACCTCTCGCACACAGGCAAGTGTTCCACCGGAACACTATTTTGGCCTTAATTTTCTTTACAAAATTGTTATCTAGACACACAGCGTGTACTTCGAAGTTTTGAGTTAAATTGCAGAGCTGCTAAGCATTCTACATTATTAAGACATCTTGCTTACAGTAATTGGAGAAAAATGCCAATGTTTTGATAAGCTCAACTGTTACTCGCTTTCAGACGCATAGCTCGGGTATATATTTTGCTTCCGTTTGATTCCTTACGGATGGGGTATATGTTCTGATTAAGTTTGAAGAAGTTTACCATTAGGTATGAGAAGCGAAGTGTTAAATTTAACAACTTTTTCTACCTTCTGTATCCTGTTGCTAGTAAAGGCAGAATTTGCCATCGAGATTATATTGAATACTGAATAAGCTTTTGAAATGGTCCCCAGGGTGTTTGTCAGTAAACAGAATAATACAGAAACGAAAACACGAGTAAGTACCAAGCTTAACTTTTTAGTTCATAATCTTCTGGAGATGCAACACCGAGATTTTCTATAAAAGCTCTTCATTGCATGCAACACTTTACGTGGAAAAAGTTTATTTTCTCAAAAATGCCTCTAATAATTTTGAGTGAAATAGAGAGTATTTAAGGGTACATATGACTGAGTTATAACGTTTTTTGGTAAAAAATTGCATTTTTTTATTTTAGCGTTAAAAATATTACAATCTTTCCTCTATCATATGCATCCATTATTTTTTCAGTTCCACCATTTTTAAGCCAACAGAAGCCATCCTTTAACTCCATGTGCGAGGTATTTAAATGTCCGTGTACGCCCACTTTTGGGATATAATGTTATTGTGCAGTGTTACTGTACCATTTCACTCCTATTTTGAGTATGCCGCTTGAAGTAGGTGAACAGGAACTTGCTAATGATTGGCTACTGCCATTTGTAATGTAATTGAAAATATCATCTGAAGAAAGAACCAAGAGGTCTGAGGGGGAGACATGGTCCAGGGCAATTCTGAATTCAGTTTATTTTCTTTTGCCTTTTTCTCAGCTTGCAATTTTTCAGCATTTTGCTCTATACAAAATGCTCCTTGCGGAGCATTTCTTATCAGAATGGCTTGAAACTTGCACAGTATGTAGTAATATGTACTATAAATAAAAATTATATTGGGTTTTCATATCAGATGGATTTTAGTGTGTTTTTTATCCTTCAGAACAGGCTGTTACTCCATATTTTTGGAAAATGATGAAATATAAATATTTACTTTTTTCTGTAAGCCAAACAAATAACCAGATATAAAAACCCAATACAATTCTAATTTATCCTTGTTTAAAGTGCATCTCTACAAAATGTTAGAATGATTGGATGAAAACTTTGTCGCAAGGGACTTTTTAAGTGCGACTATTAATTTATTTAAATAATTTGCAATATTTCTTGAACCAAGGAATATACAGAGTTGAAACTTTGCACAGCATAATATGGTTACCATATAAATATGCACACAAAATTTCATCAAAATTGATTAAAAAATATAGAAGTTGGAACATTCAGTCAATGTACCCTTAAAATATTTACATAAAAAACTTACCTTTTATGGGAAAAGGCTGTGTAGTCTTCATTCGGAAGAAATTTTGTTTAACGCGTAGACCACAGAAGATTTCGCTTGGTTTTGTGGCAACAGGCGTTTCCAAAGTATCCATTATTATGGTTTTGAATGTTTTAATACTTAGTCACATTTACGTTTTGTATCCCAGATCATTCTTTGCAGTGCTGTTAGTATTCATCTGCTCCTCATGATGTCATGGAGGCATATCCACTATTATACATTTGACTATTGCTTCGATTTCCTGCATCCCCTTGTGCTTACAACGAAATATACAATAAATGCTTTTCTGTAACCATTTATCTCGATAGTGTGAAGTGGACAGAAGAACGGCATTTTGTCACGATAGTTTTTTAGAAGATGTATAAAAATAAATGACAGTTCGTAGAGAAGGAAATCTCGTTCTAACTCGTTTAACCCTCTGGTTAATATTTAAGGACCTTAATATTTAAGGGCCTCGTGTAACTGTCACTCTATGAACGGAATGAAAGTGATAGCGTTCATCGACCGGGAGCGACTCAAGTTGGAAATCTTATTCATTAATTTTACCTAAAAGTGGTTGACACATGTGGTTCATCACACATCATGTTCAGGTATGAGAGCTGATGACAACTAATTAGAGTATCCTTTTTATGCTGTAAAGGGCACCAAATTTTAACTATGATCTGTTTATTTTTTAATGTCACATCCATTTATTACTTCATCCGCGATTTGCCTATAGTAAGTAGAGGAACTATCGTATTTCACTCAGAAATTGGATATCGAAATTTTACCAACAGTACACGTTTTGAGGCTCCTTGAATTAAAAAGTCATTTTAAAGAAGGTGTATGTTAGTGAGTGTGAACAGCGTAACTAAGAAACAAACAGTCGCTTAAACACCAAGATTGGTATTTAAGTTCAACATCTTTTAACCTTTAATTGGAGATGTGGGGTTTTCACAACACCCCAGAAGTAAAAGTTGACTGGTATTTAGGGAAGTATGCTGGTCACACTGTTGAGGGGCTTGTTGCCTTCGTTCAAATGGGTGTACATTGTTGCGAAACCTTTGTGTTTTTAAAGATACACAACCTACACAGCAAGTTTTAATCGCTGGAGTGATGTTGAAAATGATTAGTGTTCAAATGTGTTTTTCCACCAGACTTATGACAGGGATGATTGTTTTAAGTAATATAAATACATCTGTTCCTTTGTTAAGACCTGTCTATAATTTTACAACGGTTAAAGCTTTTCTTATTTTATTAATTCGAGAAATAGTATGTACACTAACGTTTGAAACCATTTTACAAATGTTATTTATTTATAAATTATGGACAATTATTTGAGTAACTTAATGATTAAAATTGTACTTAATTGAAGTAATAAAAGATTAAATATAATACATTATGCATAATAAACAATTTTTTAAAAGAATTCTTAACCTCAATATCATATTTATATAGGGTGTTGTGAACAGCTCACCTCCCTAGTTATGTTATGCCTGCTCGCCTTCCCAGTAAGTGTTAAGGCTGTCACATGAAGATTTTCAAGAACATTTTCTCACCCCAAACTTCTGTTCATACAGAAAATGTTTTGAGAAATTTTGCTTTTCTTAAAAACTGTTCTGATATTTGATTAGAAATGGGATCTGCATTGAATTTTCTAGGAATAGTCTCCGAACTCTTCGTGCTCAATGAATTTATCATAATTAGTAAGCTGCAGGAGATCTTACTACACAAATATGTAGATTGGATTAAAACACACTATTACGTCAATTAATATTTTTTGCGAAGACAACCAATTTCGTGATATTGCTTGTTATTGGTCTACATTTTCAAATAGTTATATTTTTCTTAAATGGGAGGGCATGCTACTTCTATCCATTTCATTTTGTATAAAAATTAATTTACTCCACCTGCCTCACTATAGTTCAACAAACGTTTGCTTATGTATTACTTCAAATTAAGTAATACGGGTTCGGTTACATACAGGACCGATAGAATTCCAGTGTATTGATTTTTGTTAACAATAAATTCGTGCTAGACAAACCTAAGAGCTGCGCATTTTCAAGGTTACCAAGGTCTACATCGAAGTAACCTTACACATCGGGAAAAAACAAGTGAAATATTCTACAGCAAGAGACATTTCGTAAATTGCGAATGCTACCAATAAACTTATATAGATGAAATATGCACCTCAGTGAGCTTTGGATTTTCCCTATAGTGTGTGTGTGTGTGTGTGTGTGTGTGTGTGTGTGTGTGTGTGTGTGTGTGTGTGTGTGTGTGTGTGTGTGTGTGTGTGTCTATGTCTATGCCTATGTTTCTCCTTTCCTTCTTCGATCCCATTAGTTATCTAAATTGCATTATGACTAAGGAGCCCTTCACTGGTTGATATGTATGCGTTTACAGGAGACAACTCCAGCGAATATGGGCGCGCACACACACACACACATACACACAGACACACACACACACACACACACACACACACACACACATAAACACAGACGTACACAAGGGCCCTTTTCTGATATATTTCCTATTTAGAGGTCTCGATACTCCTCTTTCTCTCGATATCATATATCTGGGTCGAGCCCAATATTTCCTCATCACAGGTAAACAATTGAGAAAATAGGAAGTAACTTAATACTGGGTGAATCACCGACGCCTTCTTCTTGTTTCTTTATTTTAATGGAATCTCATAAGCGTTTCCTACAAGTCCTGTTCGCTTTACAGCTCGATTAGCTCGTTTATCTGCTTCGATAAACGGAAACCACACACTCAGTGAAAAAAAAAAAAGCTATTTAAAGGACACCAGTTATTTTGAATTGAAGTACCTACATGCCAAAACATTAGACACATTTACTACTGCTGCTCAGATTTCTAGTTGATTTTGCAAACCTTTTCTCAAGATACTTAATTGCTATTATATCGACCTCCGAAATGGTGGACTTCTAAAAGGGAAGAAACAACAGCCTGCTACGAATAAGAGACACGCCTATAGTTCAAGCTTTTATGTTCCAACACATTACACAAAATATGTTCAACTAACGTTACTGTTCTAACGTGAACTAAAGCACGTATATCTGATGTAGTAAGCTAAAACTTGCAAACGAAGTTAGGAAGCGACACTCCAGTCCATCTAGCAGTAAACTGCACTTAAATTTAAGATAATCTCTTTTTGAAGGTTCAGAGGAGATCAGTGGTATAGTGACCATTTGTTCAGTAAAGTTTCAAATTTTGCGGAGTAGTAGCAGCAATAGCTTGCTTGTTTGTGTTGGGGTTGAGGGGGAATATTTTTGAATAACGTATTGCATGAAACTTATGGATATTTAATAGTGCTAAAAGTGCTAGATTTATCGAAAAGATTCATTAGAAACTTTTCCGGTGTTCTCCATGCAGTTGTGGAAGACTAACCCCTAGCGCAACAGCCCTTACGGGCCAAGGCTTACCGCCCAACCGCTGCGTCCCCCACAGGCGTCATGAGTGGGATGCAGTACTGGAGGGTGGGACGTGGTCAACACCCCGAGCACTCCCGGATGGTTATGCCACCTCAGCAACCTGGGGTCGCTACTTCTTTATCGAGTAGCTGCTCAGTTGCTCCCTCCGGGACCTAGTGAGGCTGAGTGCACCCCCTGCCAGACTTCCCAGTGGGGGAAAAATCCCCGCGCCGATACTGGGGTTCGAATCTGGGTCCTCCACGATAGTAAGACGCTCAGTTGTGGAAAAGCTACCACTAAATTAATAAAAACTACTCTGCTACATGTATACAGTAAAGTTCTTTAGTAATGATGTGTTTACAGTTATGGCAGACACAAAACTTAATGGCAGCTCATGCGTGAACATCAATGTTCATTTTCTGTTGTGCCAATAAGTATTGGGGGCACAAATCATATTTATACCACCGGCATTACAGCGTGATTTCACAGCATGTATAGGTATACAACACCGCAAGGTGTGACAAGCCTCTGATTGGACGTTGTGTTGAGCCACTCGCCATTCAATGTCGTGTCAGCCATCATTTTGGACTTAACCTCTCGTGCTCTGGTGATGAAGTGTTAAAACAGAACAAATAAATTGTTTACATTAATCTTCCTTGGTTAGCTACTCGACCGCATCTATGGCATGCACTGGCATGCTAAAATGAAGGATTTCTGAATCAGGTGACCTTTGAATGAACACTAAACCACCATTATATTTGTGAAACTATTCAAATTAACGCTGTTTTTGCTAAGGAATGAATAAACATATCAGAAATATAGGTGCTGAAGTTATTATTGTGCCCAAAGGGACTATGTTTTCAAACAAGCATAATTACGGAAACCTGTGGCAGCTAATACACTTATGAAGCATCTGATATGTTGCACTCATATGGCATTCTCTAATATTGTACTAACTATTTTTAGAAACTCCTATTTCTCTATTTCCTTCATATTAGTCTAGATAAACATTTGCAGAAATTATCTAATTGTTAATTTTCTTGTAGGTGCAAGGGAAATATGGAAATATAGTAGGCTTTGAGGGAAAGTCAATCCTTTTAAAACTGGTCGCTATACGAAGGCTTTAAAATTTAGTTCTCTTTGCACCGACATGAGATAAAAGGATGAATAAACACCTTCCATTTGGCAAAAGTATAACTATTGCAAAAGTCACACAAATAACAAGGAAAGCCTCCGAAATGGTTCACTCCACCATAAAATGCATTTGGACATGCATTGTGCTTTAACCAGATTTACATTTTTGTATAGTAAGACTTGGTCTATCTCTTATAGTTTACCAGTTATGTGAAAGTCATCAAAAGTAAACATGACTACATAGGCTATAGCCAGGAAATTCAAAACTTACGTTTCATTTGCCATAAGCGTATGTTACATATGGCATTTTAATCAAAATGTTTAGCCATTTTTGAGAACATTTTCCATGTAAAGGTAGTTTAGGGTGGAGCAATTTTCTTCAAGATCTCCGTGTCGCGTCCTTGAAAGACATTTTGGTTTTTAACCGACTTTTCATTTTAGAGTTATGCTGTCCACAGACACACACACACACACACACACACACACACACACACACACACACACACACACACACACACAGAGAGAGAGAGAGAGAGAGAGAGAGAGAGAGAGCGGTTTCGGTGGAATCTTGACATGGAAATTTTGGGTAGAATACAATACTTCCCCTACTTACTATACGTAGTAGAGAAAGTAATGGATAGAGAAAATCCTGTGAGAGTTAATAATAAAATTATTTTGTACGACACAGCATTATTGCAGCAGATGATCTATAGTAATTTGTGCAGTTAGGATGAAATAATGATAAACACTTGTAGAATGCAGATATCGAGTTTGGCGCATTAGATATACGAGGGTATTTTATGGTACAGTACAGTCCCGCCAATCCAAAAATCCGCTTAATTCGAATTTTAAAACAGAAACAAATTAAACATTAAAATTAAAATATTTTTTCCAAGTAAAAACGTAAATATATTAGCACAGTAGAAGATGAAATAAATGCAGGAGTAAACAGTGAATCTGTTGGGTATCTTATACACAAAAAATAAAAAACGGAAACCCTAGATCTATTAACAGTGCTTATAAAACATTGTAGCAGTTTGTTTTGGAGCCTCAGAATGTAGTTGTTAAATAAACTACAGCATACTGTACTAATTTCGTACTTTCAATCATTTAAATACTGAACACATAAACGCTTAAAGTCGATATGCTTTCGTATTTGACGAAAATGCACCTAATCCGAATTTTTGCTAATGCGAACAAATTTCGGTCCCAATTAGTTCGGATTAGTCGGACTCTAGTAGAATTGCATGCAAAAGTACTGTTTGAGTAGAACTTATAACAGTCTTGCGTCTGATTATGAATAATATGTATATGGCTGAGGCAGTATGTTTGTGTAAGCCCTCTGAAATGATTCAAATTGTAAATATGGAGGCAACAGAAAGTCACCTGAAATAACCAGGCAGCGTAGGCTGACTTCTGTTCATGTTTGATAAAACGATGGGGGAAGAAGTGATTTTGATCGAAATTATAACGACGGGAAATACTAATCATATATAGAAAATTGAATAATTAATTGTGAAATTTTGTGATCTTCATAAAAAGGAAAAATATTGCCAATAATTGATTGATATCAGTCGAGTGCGGCGAGATTAGAAAAGTACATCGACTTTCAGAATCATTGGTTGTGCCTAGCCATTTCGTTTGTTAGCGAAGAAGTCCGCCATATTTAGCGAGAAAATTGTAAGTGTTTCACGAGAAAGATAATGATTTTTAAGTGTTAATAAATTATTCAAAACATTCATTAAAGCAATATTGATCGCTTCAACAACATATTAAAAATCAGTCTCAATTTTGTACATTCGCAGAAGTGTGTAGTAGTGATCGAAATAGGGTAATTGGTGGCAATGGAGCTCCAAACGTTGTTAAACGGACACAGTTACCACGTTGCTTGTAACAATAGGAGACTAAGCCTTTAGACTACATAAGCCCCACTTCTCCTGCTTCCATTGAATGGAGTCCAAGTAATTACAAGATCCTGCCTTACTGGAGAAGCTCTCGTCATACTTACTCTCGTCTTCGAACGAACCACCTTTGTTTTGGATTTGAGTACAAACCTGTTGGTGCGTGTTTATCGGAGACGTCAAGAAGCAGTCTTATCTAAATTACCTTCTGCTAAGATGAATATTTGGCCACCTAATGGAGCAAATGGAAGCCTCGCATATGCTAGCGGCGAGTGACGTGGAAAGCGAATTAGCCGCTTGTGGGGGGGAAGCGCGCGATGTGGCGCTCCGCGCATCCCCGCGTCTCGGCGCCGAGTTGTGTTCAGTTTGCCGCTCGCTCTCGCCGCGACTCGGCCCCCTGCGTTGCCGCTAGTCGATGCTGCGTTTGCCGGCGCTCCGACGCTAGCACACGCGATGCATGTACATACCTTCCTCCCACACTCTTGGAACACAGACGGCCATGACCAATAGTAAGTAAACCTACACGAGGATAAATAAACACGGACTTTCCAGAATCTGTTGGCTTTACGTTACATAGATAGTGAATGTGTTTATTTGAGTATTTCTATTTACACGCGTCGTTTATTGATTTTTCCTTTTTACTGTACAAGTCAGTCTCGGAATAACTTGTTGGTTCTTCCTGGCGTATTCACGTTTATGTTTATTAAAAAAAGTTGCATTTTGTTTGCATATTTCTCTGTTTGTTTTGACGACCTTATTTGCCGTCAGTAGAAGCTTTAACGGCATAACCGTCTCGATGGCTGGCAACCTTAAGAACTACTCCTAAACCTATTTCCTTTCACTCCCACCAATCCCTATTACTATAAGTCTATTTAGAACATGCAGATTTCAATATTTATTGAAACTTTGCAGCGCAAGGAAATGTGTTACATTTTAGAATAATGAATGGGCTTTCTCTGTTCAGAATAATAATTTAAAACTATAATTTAACCTTAGTTATCCTGATATTTTGTATTGTAACAAGTAACGCAAAACAACAGCAATTATTTCTTTAGCTGGAACTTTTTGCAGTCAAATAACTAAAAATCAACAGCACTTTTACCTCTTTGTCTTCTACTGTATTTGGGTGGGGAGTCGAAATGTCCTATCTCTTCAATGTTAACACATGACTCATTACCTAAAATACTATTTCAAGTAATTAGCCAAATTTTTAAGGCATGCTCAATAGTGTTTTCACAGTTGACTGATGAAACAAAACTTGTTTTCTTCATCAGAAGCAAAGTTATGATTTTTAATACAATGTCCAGATTTTTATTGGTATATAAGGGGTTTCAAATTAACAAACTAGTATGCCTGATTCACAACACCCTTTACATTAAAATAAAGTTTATTTAGTTTCAAATGTGTGATAAACATTTCAACGTATTGTACCAATAACTTTCAGAAATAATGGAGCATATGTGTAGAAAATTATTAATTCTTCAGAAATTTCAGTTAAACCAAATGAGAAAGCCTATGTGCAATTGTATGTTCAATATTAATTTTGATCTATTTACGACTAACGCATCTCTATGAAACCTATGCCAAAATGAGCGGAAGTTCTGAAATATTTATGTGGAAGTAAGACCTGAATTTTTAAACAAATCACAAAATTCACCATTTCGACTCCCCTTAAAATTAAGTTACAGATACATACCCATTCGCCAAGTAATGTATAAAAAGCCACCAAGTAAACGAAAACACATCTCTGTATTCACTGTTTGGAACCTTTCCTTGAGTTTCTATCCTCTATTTCACGTGTGTCTGGTTTTGAAATAATTTTCTATGGCCTATGTTATATACTTCAATATTTACTTATTTTCAAAATCTTAACAGAAACACTACCACATGTCAGGTAGTGGCAGTATGATTCAAGAAAATCTCGTTATAAATACGTGTACTTAAATTTTGGGGATGAATATGCCACAGTTGGGATCATAAAGATTGGGGCATAAATTTACCACACCCTGACTGACATTTGTGTTTATATGGACATATTTCACTCTAATTTTATCTATTATGGACCATGAAGAACAAATCGAAAGCTATTTCACAAACACTCAGTAGCATTAACAAAATGTATACACCTCCAGAAACAGCTGTGTATCAGCGTAGTTTAGACAAAATAATTTGTTGTTAAATTGCGATGTGCCTTTTTTTTAAATTAACGTCCTCCAACGTAATGTCATATCGGACGGTGCGTTTCTCATCCTTGTTAGAGAATACCCATGATCGTTTGTGAAAAAACAAAATGAACAGTTGAAGCAGGTTTTAAAGCTTCTGTACCATAGTGGGACATTTAGAGTCAAAGCATAAAGACAAAACTGCACAAAAACTATGAGACAGAAAAATTTTTGTTAGAAATCATGGTCACACTTATACCCGTTTTGCACAAAATCTTTTAAATTTAACCTAAATATTATACACTTATTAAATATAGAAACATTTGTTCTCTAAACACCCTAAATGCCATTTAAATCAAGCTAATTTTAGCAGCAAAAACTGAAACTGAAATAATCATATAACTTGAGTATGGCAACAGCAAAATCAGTTGCTGGTGTGCTTATGATATAATATCTTACAGTTTCTGGGATAACCCTAAACGTATCCCAGTGTGTACTAGTCTACTGAGAGATCCCCTTCAGATGTCTTTTATTGTAGGTCAGCCGAAGGTCCGCGCTTTCACTCTCAGCCTTGGAATTGAATGTTTAAAATGTTATTAAACTTTCTAACCCTACACACGACTAATGTGATAGAATAATTATTAGATAAGAAGCAACGTTTTTATGATAGAATGAAATCACTGCTTTGAAAAACAAAACAAAAGAAAACGTGTGTGGTTCATCGCGTATCAGGAAGTGAATCCCTAAAGAGGAACAAGGTGCTAAATGTAGTCAGAGCGTTAGTTTTCACGTGCAGAAACAAGGTTGAAGACTGCTGAAATTTAAACTATATGCAATTGAATTGACAATGTACCATTCCGGTTTCTGAAAGCAGTACTCTAACATTCATATATTGGGCGAATCTGCTACACCTAGGCATTTGTATCACGTAAGTCATAGGCTATATACGTGATCACAGTAGACAAAACGTTTCTGTTTTAAATATACTTCTAAAAATCTGATATGTTGCGCTCCCATGACTTTCTCTACTCGTGCACTAACCATTCTTACAAACTCTTATTCCTATATCTTCATCATGTTAATACAGATAAGCATTTGCAGAAATTATCTTATTGCTTATTTCCTTTTAGGTACAATGGGAATATGGGAATACAGTAGGCTTTGAGCGATAGTCAAAATCTGATAAAGCCCTGAGATTTTGTTCCTTTTGCACGGCTAAGATATAAAGAAATAAGTAACGATGTTCCATTTGACGAAAGTTTTAAGTATTCCAGAAGTCGCACAAATAACAAGGAATATCTCCGAAAATAGTTCACTTTACAAAAAAATTGCAGATTTAAGCATAATCTTACTATTGTTAGAACTTATCTTTAAGATAAACTTCGGGTTAGAGTACTTTGTGTCCTGTAAAATGTTAGTTTCTTCTTTTTGTAAACTGTCGACTCTTCTCCTACCTAAACAAGGAAATGATGTGTTACAAGATAGTCAAACTGTGCCTAAATTAAAGTTGCTGATTAACAGATTTTGAAACTAAATAACGGCGAATATTTCGTCTGATATTTTTTTTTTCTGTTTCTTGAAAATTATAGACAATGAAGCACTGTAATTTGTTGAAAACCTTGGGAAAATAGCCACCTGGATCGCACCTCCTAAAATATTAAGCATTTTAAGATTAATTTTATGTCTCAATTCTGTGGATACTTTATATATGATAACATGACAATCTTGAATCATGCTTTCCTTCGTTTTAAGTTCCAAGTTTCTGCAAATCTTTTCCTTCATATTTTCTCTAGTTGAAAATTTCCCGTACAATAAAGTATTCATTAAGTTCCTTTGAAATTAATCATACGCATTCCACAAATTCAAAGAATCAGAATGAACATGAAATAAATAAATTAAAAAACAGCAGTCTATAAAGATACGTTTAAAACTGAGTTTCTTTGGAAGGAAAATTAGTAACACACAATTGCGAATATAAATTTTTTATGTGGTAAGTTGTGATAAACCTATTGGACGTTTTAAAAGATTGCTTTAAAATTTCGTCTTGCAAGATATTTGACATAAGGCAATAAAATTATTTCTTTTAAACAATAACTGGGATAGGGAAACGGAATGTTAAGTCAGTCAACATGTAGAAAAACTTAAGACTAAATTTCCAGCAAAATTGAGAACTTTTGAAAATAGTTTTCTCATTCGTACATGTCTTTAGTTTTTAAGTGACATTATCACATTTGTGAACCTTTATGAGTATAATTTACTGAGATATAAGAATTCTGGAAGGCAAAATCTGCGAAAAAATGATATTTCAAATTTATAAGGAATGGTTGCGGAAGGATACTTAGAGAAAAACAGTCTACTTATGAAGAACATTTAGACATAATAGCGATTTCCAGAAACTTTTTTAACTTTCTTTTTTGGGCTGTGTATTGAGTTTGTGATATATATCTATGAGAGTCAGTCGGTTTCAGCTGTCATTTGTTCGCTACTTGAGATGACTGATGTTCTGGATTCTCATCTACTGATACACAATCTTCTCAGACCGACTACAAACAAACTGGTGCAAGAATTGTGGATTTTTCCTATTCAGAAGCTCGCCTATTAGCGTGGTTGTGCCATCAATCTGGCTGTACGTTTGAAACAACTCATAAATCGCTGCGTTTAAATGCGGGCTATGAAAATACCAGAATACACAGAATACGTTTTAGTGTATGAATGTGTTCATATAGCACAGAGATCACTATTAAGTGAGGTACTGATTTCTTTTACA
Source organism: Tenodera sinensis (assembly GCA_030765045.1). NCBI lineage: Eukaryota > Metazoa > Arthropoda > Insecta > Mantodea > Mantidae > Tenodera > Tenodera sinensis. Next base: position 30,645,812 of record CM060962.1, on the reverse strand, counting down.
TTAGAAAAACAACAGAAACATGAGCATGAGTACAAAATTATATAAAATAAACATTATTTCACATAAATGTTGGTCTTAGGCTTAAATATAAGCTTAGATACCGTAACATATTCTAGAAGAAACAACAAACTCTTGTTGTGCTTGGGAATGTCAGGGAAAAGTTCCTGTTGAAACATGTTGGATTGTTTGTACCTCATTTTCACATAAGTGGAACTGTCGTGTGTACATTATTGTGATATTCTTGGATTGTGTTGCTTCACTGTGAATAGCTTCAGGTGTGTATACTTGAAAGCATTGCTCTAATTTTTTTTTTAAATCATTAAATTGTGCATTCTTATGATAGAAAGTTGGATGTATACTTTTAAAAATTAAATTTTATAAAGTTATGCCCATATTAAAATTTCCTCATGTATAATTGCACATTCATAATTGATTGAAAATATCTTGCAATTATATCCAACAGCATCTGAGCTGCAAGACAGTAATAGTATATTATTCACCACCGATCAACTATTGCGGGTCGTATTTTATCTACATTAATTAAACAATTATTTTGCGATAAAATACATAATTCCATTTTCTTCCATCCCCTTACTATTTTCATAGATTTTCGCCCTTGGTTGTCCAAGAGTTCCTTGATACCAGCACAACTGTAAACAATAGTTTACACGAGCGTTGCTAACATGCTCTGCACAGGCTGTAAATTACAAGACTCAAGATAGTAACTAACTGGATAAAACTGCCGCAGAATCGGTTCTTAGGCCAATGAACGTCCACGCAAGCTCGAATCCTCGCTAGTTTGTTTTTAAGCAACCCCTTAAAACCTGGGATGCATAAGTATTTTTCTCTCACCTTTGGATAAATCATTGAACAGTTTATCACAGAAGCAAACAGTCCGTTAAAGGCGGTATATATGATTTTGTTGTCACTAAACACTAGTTGCTAAGTGTAAAACTTGAGGCTTTTGATACCAGGTTATGCAACACGCGTGCATTTCTAAAGATTGTATAATCGTAGCCCTACATAAATGTGATGAAGCATTATATACTCGTGTCTCCTGATTTCTTAAAAATTAAACTGAAGAAGATCAGAACGTGAATGATAATCTGGTAGAACTCCAGTCTAGATTGTTGACGAAATACTACCCCCTCGTGAAGTTCTTAAGCAAAAGCTTATATTCTCCATTTCACGTTTTATTCTTCTAGAAAAGTACCTTAATTTTAACAGATACAAAGCCTTATCCTTACAGATTTAATCCCTTTAAATTTGAAATTTCTAAATCTTGCTGTTTTAGCTAAATGTTTTCACATCTTTATCACGTACGATAAATTCGTCCGATATGAATGTTGCAGGACGTTAATTTAAAAAAAAAAAAAAATTCGATAAAGGTATGTTTTAAATTTCATGCAGGTATCTTTAATATCTTTGGAGTAAAATATTTTAATTTACTATTAGTATGCTAATTAATCATCAGGGCGAGTCCTTTCCGTACCTTACTGGTACCAGGAGAGCACTGCGGGGAACGATCACATGGACATTAGGGCAAGGTCAGGCACTGGAGCTGTTATGCACCAGGATACATAGTACAGTACAGTACAGAGGACAGCCGTCCTCAACCGAAGGCAAATTAGGGGAGGTTGAAATCACCTCCTTCCACCCGCTGGGACATAATGACAAATTTATCCGTGGTTGCCGAGTTCCAGTGGCGGCACCTTCTTATGTACAGGAAACCAAGGACGTACACATTCATATTCTACTCCTGATTAACCCACAATGTTTCTGAGGATTACTTTCTTGGCACGATTTACGTTTCAGAGGGTCTTCAATATTTGGCGTAAAAGATGAAGTGCACAGTCTCAGAAGCTAAGCAAAGTGACTGCCCCTTATCTTACTGCGATACTCACTTTTAATGTAGTTAATTTTTGAAAATGTTTGTTCGTAGATGTAAGTGAAGCCAAAGACTACCATTAAACTGCAAACAAACGTAATCTCGGATACTCACAGCAGGGTAGAGACCTAAATAATTCCCACCCCTCTTTCCTAGAACATTTTGCGGTCGTGGAATTCTCGCATGCAACCAGTTTCATATTTTGCAGTTCGTGTGAAGCCTAACTGCATGGAAACTTCAAAAGTGCAAAATAATTGGATTTTGGTTTCAAATAGTTTTAGTTCTTCAAATTGTGAAGAGAATGTGTCGTACAATGGCTTCAAAAGTTCGTTATATTTTTCCAGTAGAATAATGTTTATCGTGAACACAGAATGTAAGCAAGGGAAATGGTATAAATCTGCAACTACCAGTCTTACAAATCAACCACTTAACTTTATTATCTTCATCTCGAAAACAAAAATATTCGTCCTCCCATTGAATGGTATGTACTACTATATATACTCCGCGCCATCCGCCTGTGACTAGCAGGCCTGGTTCACCTGGCCTTGGTCAGTGGCGTGGGGAAAATAACGTGTAGGGGAAGCGACCATGTGCTCGCCTGTTGAGCCCTTTTTTTTAGCGTTTAAAGCCCGCTTTTACTACTACGGTACCGCAGGCGGTGACACTGATGATACACGGAATGAAGATGGAGCACCGGTGGAATGAGATGGCGGGGAAACCGGAGAACCCGGAGGAGAGACCCGCCCCAGCACCACTTCATCCACTACGAATCCCACATGCGGTTGCCTGGGATCGAACCCGGGACCGCTTTGGTGAGAAGCGAGTGGTCTAACTTAGCCTGTTGATACCCCTGATGCAGTAGTTGCGAATAGGGAACCTAGCCGTGGATTAATTGTGCGTTTAAAATAAGTATTTAAGCATATCTCAAATGCAGCATCCCAATTTTAAATTGATATAAAGAATTTTTGAGGGGTTAGAATCAAAGCATTTCTGTACAGATGGAGAAAACATTACATCTAAGCTGTGGTATACAAGTTTGTTTTTGAGACTCTGCGATTCTATATTTTCATATATTGTAACATATTACAAAAATAATGTTTATGAATAAATTTATGAATCATACAAGTAAATAATTCAAGATGGCATATGTGATTCAATTGTTTATTGTGTTGTCCCTTTTACATATCGCAGTGTGCAATTGAATGGCACCCTGGCCGCAACAGGTTACGAAAATAATGTTTATGTATAAATTTATGACGAATAGGTATATAATTCAATCTGTCACATATAATTCACATTTTTATTGTGTTGTTCCTTTTACGCCTTTCCGTATGTAATTTAATAGCTACACTTTGCTTTATATGAAACTATACGTCGTTTAATTGAGTGCGCCTAAGAGACAGCTTTGTTTACGCTGTCCCTGCCCGGTATTTCGTGGGTTATGGTCCGTGTGCACGAAACTTGAAGAGGCAAGTACTGGAACCCCTTGCCCTGTTAATCACACAGTGCAGAAATCGTAATTTTTAAGAAATAAAAATACTGTCAAAATACTGTAATGTAAGTAATGTTTACTCTACTAGTTCTACTTATACAAGTACACTCTCAGCCTAATACATAATAAAATAAAACAAAAATAAATAATTGTATCTATATTTCCCACAAAAACTATTTATTCCAACCTCTTGGAGTTGCTTATGTCTATTACTTATCCTTATATTTAACATAAATACTTATGTACAATACACAAAATTGACACAGACAGCCTTTAGTTCTTTTAGTTGTTTAAGGAAAAAAAAATTATATTTTGAATATCGTGATTGTAAAGGTTAATCTTCATATGTTAATTAATTTAAAAAAGTAACAAAATCCATACGCCATTTAAGTTCACTCTTTTTGGGTTTCTACTGAAATTTTAAAAATATTGGTTACAAACTTCATTGTGTGAAACATTTTTCATACAAAATGTGTAAAAAAATAGAAGTTGAATAATAGGTAATAAATACAGAGTATTAGGGCGAGTACTCTTGAAAATTGCAGCTAAAAGTTCCAAGGTTTTTGGGGCACAAAAATTATTTTTAATTTATTGAAGCTTTTGACAAAATTTCAACTATGTGAACCTTTAATTTCCGGATTAATAACGGTTCAGCTATCATCCTCAGCGCAGGATACAAATTTCCATTGAGACTCCCAAATTAACTATTAAGGAACTTATTTATTAAAGATTTGTACCAGAATAACGCATTGAACCTAATGAGTTCTAACATTATCTAGCTTTTTATGAAGACTTGCAGCATTAACGCTTGGTCGTTCACCCGTCACAAAGTTTTAACAGTGCTTTGCACGCACTTCATAATGTTATTGAATTTTTCAATTTAAGTTATGAAAAATAGTTCTGTAGCTGAATTATTTAAAGCCTGCACTAATTTTAAATTGATAATTCCTGAAGCTCTCCAAAACGTTCAAGCTAATAAATTATATACTGTGATCCAAGGGGCAGTTTCAATAATGTAAATTTCTGGAAAAAATGAATTGAAAAAAATCTGATGTGTTGCACTCATTTGACTTTCTTTGCTCTTGTACTAAATGTTCTTAGAAATTCTTGTTTCTCTATCTTCTTTATGTTAGTCGAAATGAACATTTGCGGGAATTATCTTATTGCTAATTTTCTTGTAGGTACAATGGGAATATGGGAATACAGTAGGCTTTGAGCGATACTCAAATCTTTTAAATCTGGTCGCTATATAAAGGCTTTGAAACACCGTTCTCTTTGCACGGCCAACAGATAAAAAGAGTAGTAACGACCTTGCACACATAGCGTATGTTTTAACGAGTTCTACATTGTTGTGTGGTATGATTTGGTCTGTTCTTACGTCTTACCACTTATGCAAAAGTCATCAAGGGTAAACAGAACTAAATAGGCTATAGCCATAACATTCAAAATATACATTTCGCTTGCCATAAAAGTCTCAAACATATGACATTTTAATCAGAATCGTTAGAGCTATTTTTGAAAAAATCAAACTTTTCGAAAAGTTTCCCGTGTAAAGCGTAGTTTAGAATGCAAGAATTTTCTTCAGAATCTTTGTGTCGCATTCTTGAAATATAATAAACGTAAATACTAACTTTGGCTTTTAACCGACTTTTCGTTTTTGAGTTATGCTGTCCACAGACACACACACACACACACACACACACACACACACACACACACACACACACACACACACACACACACACACACACACCATACACACACATACACACACACACCACCACCACACACACACGCACACACCATTTTCTAAAAAATGCTGTTTATTTGCATTCAGGTGGCCTCAGAACATTTCCGGTGAAATTTTCGACATCGAATTTTTGGGTCGAATATAATACTTGCTCTACTTACTATACCTAATAGAGAAAGTAAAAAAGGAATTGTAATAATGTAGTTTAAAGTTTTTTAAACTGTAGAAGACAAGTCTAATAGGTATTTGTTGCTTTAAGGTTTTTATGCTAAAATCAAGTGAGTGGCATGATATTATTTGTTCTAGTATAAAACTGTTAAAAACATTTTTTTTTTTTTTGCCAAAAGTTAACCAATGTGGGTTAAAGTGTGGGTTCGTGTTCCGCCTCGAACATGGAAGTTTGTGTGGTCATAAACGTAATTGTATGTGTGCAAATAAACAAAAGACAGCCACTAAACAAGGCCGAAGGGAACGATGGGTAAAAAGGGGAGAAAAACATTTTAAAAACCGAGTGTCCCGTCAACGCCAACTGCTTTGGTACGGCTTCCTGAAACAGGAACATTGGACGCTGAGAAAATCTGGCTTCATCTGTTCAATAGAGACCTTTATTACACAGGTTTAGGTTACTACCACTCGTAATAAAAACGCCAAAATATTAAAAACTAAGAGATGTAATATAAATAAAAAATAATACAAATTAAAAAATAAAAAAGACAAAGGAAGCTGGCTTTATAAAGATTAACTAATTCGTTTTAGGTTATTTTATGGATGTAACAAAACATCTGATGTATTGCACATACATGACTTTCTCTACTCATGTACCAACTATTCCAACAAACACTTAATATTCCTATACTTCTTCATGTACGTCCAGATAAACATTTGCAGTAACTATCGTATTGCTTATTTCCTTGTAGGTAAAAGGGGAATAGGGAATACAGTAGGCTTTGAGCGATACTCAAATCTCTTAAAGCTTTGAGATTCCGTTCTCTTTGCACGGTAAACAAATAAAAAAAAAAAAAATGAACAACGAACAACAAATGAACAACAGTTTAAGTTTTCGGAAACTGACACAAATAACAATGCATATATCCGAAATAATTCACTCTACAGAAAAAATTACTTGGGCATAGATTGTGTGTTTTTGCGAGATCTACATTTTTGTAAAGTAAGATTTGGTCTATCTTTGGGAAATAAAAACACGCTGTTATTGGTTCATATCGGCTTATGGACTTAAACCTGAGCATCTAATACACTGCTGTAAGAATGTGACAACAAACATGAAATAAAAACAATTGTACTGTCATGTACTCCGAAGATTGCTAAATGTTTAATTCCTGTTGTTGATGATGCAAAATACATGCATGCTACATTTGCGACGGGTGAAGTCAGATAGTATGACAATAAGATGCAAATACAAACCTAATACATAAACAAGTAATTGAATAAGTGGACCCTGTTATATAAACTATTTTCCAATCCTCTGCATTTCCGGATATACATCACTTGTTTAGTTTTGAAAGAGCGTATAATTTTTCCTGCCGCGGTTCCGCTTCAGCATTACCAGACTGTACCTGATCATGCATCTAGGCAAAGATCACGTGACGGGAAACAGCCAATCGTCTTCCATATGGTCTTCAGCTCTATTACAGTCTCTAGCCTCGGCTGGTTTATTTGCAATTGCATCATGAAGACCATTTTCCTGCTATCATGGACAGCAGCCCTCCGCGTTCAGGCCAGGCTAGACGACCGTGCACCGACCAGAGTTCAAGTGACTTGTCGGCAGCGCGCGCTCCTTCCGCGTTTCCATCAACCATTAGAAAACACAACACAACTTGTAGTGTTAATGCTTGTGTGTATCACTTTATTACGAATGTACATGATTATAAACAAACGTAACGAATATTGTGACGATTTTTGCACATTTCTGCTAATACTACTGCGGATTTTTAACAATTTTATTTCTTTAATTGGACTCCCGGAACAGCAAATCTAAGGAAAATTTCAAATTAAGGATACCCATCTGTGAAATCAGTTTTCATTGGATTGATTGATTTGTCCTACTTATTTGTATCTTTTCACTAGTTTGGTGCATATTTTATCACTGTAGGGAAAAATTTTATATATTGAATATATTTTAAAAATGGTACTACATTTACCATATGTGT